>JBBPQG010000282.1:0-24624 GCA_038092395.1 Boletus variipes var. fagicola | reverse complement strand
AGGGAACTGGTAAGCTCTCCCCATCTCACCTACTGCCAGACCGAACTGAGCAAGCACGGGTTCAGGAACAATACTGGCGAGGTGTCATTGAGTTCTCTGGAACAGTGTGTCTTCTCCCTTTCT
The DNA here is from genome assembly GCA_038092395.1 of Boletus variipes var. fagicola. Lineage (NCBI taxonomy): Eukaryota > Fungi > Basidiomycota > Agaricomycetes > Boletales > Boletaceae > Boletus > Boletus variipes. Next base: position 24,501 of record JBBPQG010000282.1, on the reverse strand, counting down.
ATCCAACCAGGCTGAACAAACCTCATCCACACTACAGTTTCTCCGATCCGCATTTTCAGCGTACCCACGTGAGGTTCCGGCCGAGGCACAGATACCTGTGAGTGGGCATGAGACGATTGTGGCCATGGGATGGTACCGCCAGTCGGCGATATGGGGGCATACGATCTTTCCCATCACGGCTGTCGCGTTGATGATGTATGCCGCCGCCGCCTACACCTTGTGGCACGTCTTCACTGCAGGGTGTCAAGAGTCATTCCACATCTTCGACCCATCGAACCCGATTCACCTGATGATGGTGTCCGCGACGAGGGACAGTAACGACACCAAGGACAATTTAGATGATTCGTTGGCTGGCTTCGAGCGCGGTGGGATCGCTAGGAATGAAGAGTTGAGGGTGCAGCTAACGAATGTCGCCCCGTATTGCAAGAGATTCAAGGTGATTACTGAGCCGGATTGGTGTGTGGCAGCAGTATGATGCGTGGTTATTGTTATTTGCGTGTGATTTCGTACGCTAGTGTAGAAAGGCTGTGGATTCCTTCCTGTGGGACCCGGGCGGTCCCATCCTCACGGTTTTACTGCACCTCAAACGCTACCGTATCTCGCATTGTGTATGGCTTTTACGTACTACTAGTGACATCCATGTCCCTATTGTATTAGCTGGCGACTCCATGTCTGTGCACGGGCGTTCTTCTCCTCCATTCTGCGTCGGATGCAGTAAGTCGACTGTATTGACATGGACCGTGGCGGAGGGAATCGTCGACATCACTGTCGCTGTGAGGTTTCCGTAGAGTTGACCTTCAAAACGAGAACTTGGGGTGAGGCGACGTTCTTGCCAAGAACCACGACCGTCGAGGGACGAATGTCACTTGTTGACTCATGTCTGTATCACCCCGAAGGGACTAACATCATCCTCCACCTCAAGACATTCATGAAACCCATCAGTCAACCAAAGCGGACAAGCGCACCGTACTTGCAGGACTAGACTCGGTTACGTGGATCCGTCATTTCTCCAGACGTTGTCATACTCTCCTCGGAGTCTCCTGCCACACCTCGATCACACCGTAGCATAGAAAACAGTAAAACATCTTGGTTTAATCTCCAAGTCGGTCATTGGCAATTTGGGTATGCCCGCACGGATCGATGTGCGCATGGCACCACGCAGATAAAAGGCAAAGGTCAGTGTCAATCCAACGTGATGGTCTATGGGTTATGTTTACAACTTACCACCTTGCTTGCAAGGTCATTGACCTGGTGCGCTCGGGTGCGAATCGTACAATGTACAAATTGTTGCCCTTTTCATCTACATCACCACGCTGCCTTCGAGCTGGCAGGTGGCGGTGAATCGACAAGGGTTAAGAACAGTGTGAGACCTCACGTAGCGTTAGAGAGTGGAGGGTGTTCATACCACGCCCAAATGGCGAGCAGTGCTAGTTGAAGCAAACTAGTGTTCTAGTACCCTCGTCCTCTTTGCCAAGCATGACAGGGAATCGAAAAGGGTTGATACGTACGCATTGTCACAATGTTTGTCGTCCAGGTGCAAACACCCAGCAGGCGCAACAAACGTACCTTTGGGATGAATGCCCCGCCGGAGAACACGAGGTCGCTGAAGCCCGTCTGCGTCAAGCTCACTAACCCAGTGGTGTCGGTTAGCATGCTTTTATCATGACATGGAGAGACTTAGCAGAGCCATTTTCGTCCAAACGTTAGTTTTCCCTCAAGAAGCTGTCGATTATGCGCATCTTTTCGAACGGCACTTTTGTGCTCGATAAAAAAACTCCACAGTACGACGGCGACAAGCTTAACTCGTCGGGCATAGAGCCGGATGTAGCAGAACCATACATTGAGTTCGTCTACCGCGCGTGCCACTAAACCAAGGAAGAAATAGTACGCAAGCCTCTAGTGCTTGCCAAATAAGGTAGATCGTTCTATCAAAACGACAGTAAGCAGAAGCAAAGCCCCTAGGAAAGACGACAAATAAGTTTCCAAGCCAGTCGTTTCCTTACTTCTTGGTGTTGCTTAAATGGTCCTCGTGCCGGACTCACTTGTGAGACTAATTATGACTGTAAATGACATTATAATGTACGCACTTTCCGGGACTGGGAAATTAAGCACTGGAGTACTTGGGCAACCTGCATCGGTCCCGGATCCTGATGGATGTTGTTCTAGCCCGAATATACTAGGTAGCAGGTACTCGACTCTTGAGTCAATTCGCACGGGGGAGGTATGAATGGCGGCAAGCTGAGGGGAGAGTTCAGTGAGTTACGATCTCTTTGAACTCGTACTCACTGTTTCTGACGTTCTTTTCCGAGTCTAGAGGGCCACCAGATATCTAAAGCTGATAGCTTGCTCGTCCAAGGCGATCTTGGAGACATTCGGCCTGCGATTGCAAACATTGACTGGGTAACTGCGATGAAAACTTTCATTCCAGCCTTACAGTAATCCCGACATAAATTGAAGTTGTGCGCACGGTTACGTCCGGGAGATGCCGGAGCAGGTTTGGAACCAATTTCCCAGGTTCCATCGTGTCACTTACACAAACCTCGGAAGCTATCACAGCATCATAACAGGCTGCCATCAACTGCCACCGTACCCCCAAGCTTGGAAAAAATTTGTACTCCATGGAACGGCATTCACTGTTAAGGGGGCTCTGGTAACTAGCATGACTTATCACGGGTAGTAGTTCGGAGCAAAAACGGTACACATGCAAGACTCCGGCTGATTGCGGGGATAGAAGAAGTGCTGATTGGTCGGTTCAAACCAGGGGCAACTAACAGCTATCTGTTTCCGATCTATAGTGCCGATATTTATCAGTGATAAGCTGTGGAGAATCTCCGTTCGTCTGTGACAGTCCATCTGGCTACCAATGGTTGCCTCATTTAGTGAGAACGGCCTTCGCCTGATCTCGAAATATTAGGTCAGGGTTGAAGAGACCAGAAAGGAAGGCCCCGTGAGTCGCGCGTTGCCTGATATATTATAACTGTGTATCGGAAACTCACCGAGTTGTCAGGATCAGCCCACGTTCCGTGGATTGGCTCGAGCACCTAGGCGGAGCTTGCTAGAACACATCTTCAAAGCTGATGGAATGGTGAGCCGACCCATATGCATGACGAATTCCCGGATAACGGGCCTGTGCACTCAGGCCGGCAAAACGGAGGAAAGATGTACCATGAAGCAGTGCAATACTAGTACGCCTCTTCCTTTGGCGCCCGTTAATTAAGATTTTCTTCCACAGGTAGGCTGATAACTATGTGCTCCTAATCCAGTGATGTCCTTTTATGTATATGCCTTTCGAACGGAATAATCATTCATGCCACGGACGGTGGACGATAAATAGCCCTATCCATGCACCAACCATCCCCCGTTGGTTGCCGTCAAATCGCCAAATTCGTCGCTCTGTCCGTTATACCCATCATGTCTTCCGACCTGCAGTCCGCTTCAGAGCTCCACTTCACAAATGACTATGCATCCCGTACGGACTCTCAGGCATCCGCTAATGCCTAATCTGACCCAAATCCAGTCGTTGTCGTCACTGCCGTCGTATATGATTATAGTGAGTGATACGTTTGCAAAGCATTCGATTACCGTCACAACGTCAATCGTAGTCCTCACCTTCTCAAGAGAGGTATCCCATTTCTTCTCCACCTTCGTTTCGTGTCCATGGCTAACGATCTACAAAGATAGAGTACGTTTGGGTAAGGAGTTTGTCGTTTATCAGCCAAATACAACTTCCCAAATAAATTCATAGTGCAGGCCCTGGACCTGGGTCACTACGCTGTTTGTTGTCGTGCGTACAAACCATTCGGGCAGGTTAGCCCATATGTTCTGAACTAATTGTTGCAAAAGGTCCGTTACATCGGTCTCTGTTGGATCATGTAGGTCTATTGGCCGAGTTGCGATGCATCTTAGAACATGGTTAATTCTGAATGCATTCTCAAGGACCTCTGCACTCAGTATGTCGAATGGCCGAAAAATAAGGCCCACTAGCTTAACCAGCACGTTCGCAGACTGCAGCTCCTTTGTTCATGGCCTTCTAGATGTCCGTCCTTTCCCATGTTTACACCTCGGTCATCGCTCATGGTCGGGTCTCAACAGACGTATGTAACTAACCTATAAATCCGACATGTCTAACAGTCGAACAGATGTAAGCATGTCAAATTAGTGGCCTCCACAACATCCAAATGAGACGTGGATATCCCAAAGGTAGTGTGTCGTTTCTAGTATCTACTTGGTCATTCGTAGTGTTCCTTTCTGCCGCCGATCGTACGTTCACTCTCTGGCCGCGTTTTCCGCTGTGCTGATTTAGGTTACAGTGATGATGATTCTCCGTGTCTACGCAATGTGGAATCGATCTCGCGCAATTCTTTGTGTCCTCTCCCTCGTTTACGTGCCGCAGGTCATTACGTCTATTGTTTTCAATGGAATCTACAACAATCCCACTACCGACTTCTCAGGTGTGTACCAAGTCAGATTCATCAATACAATGGCTGGTCATACTTAACCCACATCCTTTTTCTTTTCTTACAGTCGACCGGGTTCTCGATTTTTCATTTTGCAATCCTTCGCTCACTAACGCTCCACCAACACATAATGTGTATATCGTAGTCCCGCGATTGGTTCTCGGTGCTACACTAATGATTCTTACTGTCTTCCAAACCCTGAAACAATCGTTCGAGATGTACAAAGCGACGAAGGAATGGCAGCCTAACCGCTACATGAAAGTACTAGCAAGAGATGGGGTTCTGTATTTCTTTGTGTACGTCTCCATCGCCCCCGATCTGTCCTGCCTTTGCCCATGGTCCTGGCAATGACTCGCACAAAGTGCTGACGGTAAAAATGTTCCACCTCAACTCTTTAGGAACTTGCTTTACCAAATAACTACTGTGCTCTGCCAAGGCGAACCTCTATCAAACAATGTTTCGATACTCTTCCTGAACGCGGTTGTTGATATCATTTTCTACCCTCTCATCCCGCGGTTCATCATCAGCATACGAGAGCTGTATGACCATGACATCCATGGTCGCTTTCACCTTGATACTGGGTTTGGCCTGCAGTCGAATGCCGCTCCCGATACGACCGTGTCTGCCATGGTATTCACGGGTGTAGATCTAGGACGGCAGGGTCCTCAGGTGGTGGAGGAGTACAAGGACGACTCGGATGAGGTCTCGTTCGAAATGGTTGTAGAATACATGGGTCAGGTTTGAGCGAAGACTCTCCCTCTTGGGAATCAGATCAAGGGTGAGACCTTGAGCTCTGAGCGCTGGCAGACAGGGGAGGATGGGATTTTTTCGGACAGGGAGTCAGATAGCGGATTGTACAAGCACATTCCTGTGAGCGCTCTGGACTATATGTACTTGTACGACTGTGCAAATGTGCTCTTTGAGGAAAAAAAAGGTGGTGACATCATCTTCTAGAACTGGAGATGAAACCTTTGAGTTCGTCAGATTATCGGAAGGGGGCATTACAAGTGTCAGGTGACTCGTCTGCCGCATCTGCGCGTGCTCTTCGACTGGACTGGAACAGTCTCCACTTTTTTTCTTCTTCTCACGCCCTGCTGTTTTCAACGACCCAAACGCTCGTACGTACCCTTGTGCATGATCCAATTTCACGTGCTGTCTAACCGAAATCTCTCAGACTCGACCGTCTGACGGTACGCTATACCTCACAGGGTCGATGGTCCATGCTTGGTGACACGCTTATCCACTCCAACGATGTTGCACCCAAACTACTGGACATCCAGCAACCACATTCCAGGGGAACTCCTTGCATCATTCTCACCGGTCCAGGGTTATGCTGAAGATACTTGTCCTCGCGCGTCAACGGGGGGAACCAACCGAGAGCCCATCAAGACGCGTGGCGATGACCAAGGATCATCATGGCTACATCTTTTCTACGTGCTCCCGAGCACTTTGATTTCTAATGGCAGTCAAGTTGGCCAGAGAATATCAATGATACTAGTAATATGTTCATTGATTCGGACTATACAGGCTCATTCATTCATCCCTCGGGAGAGTGCTGCAAGCCTGGTGCGTGCTGTCAGCGACTCAAAACAGCGGACCCGGCTGACTGCTGTATCATCAGCGACGAGACGATGAGAAAACGTTTATATAGGTTCCCTCTCACTCGCCGGCACGGCAACGCGGCGTAAATATCTCAACTCTTGTCATTTTATACGGTCATCTACGGCGGCCGTATAGATGGAGCATAACGCTTTCTTCTGTTTGCATAGGATGTATTGATCGTCCGTCCGATCTGATGCTTCGTTCCTGTAGATGACTTGCAAAAGGTCCGTGTATCTGGCATCAATACGAAGCTGACGTTCGTTGTAGGCACCAACCCAGTCACTTTCCATGCGAAAATTCTACCTCAGCTTCGGTATTGCCCGTGGAGCTGTGCCGGAAGCTGTACGAACGTGACCGTGGACACTGGATCTGGCGTGTCACCACCACTCATTTGAACTTGGGATCCTGGCCGGGTTCTGGCAGTGGAGGGTGACGTAGAAATGCAAACGGAGGTGGCAAAGGTGAAAGATGACATTGCGTAGAGATCAACACTCGATCGATAATGTGGGACCAGGGTACGATTGGGTGTTTGAATATGGTATGTACTTTCAGTACTCAATGCCAGCACGCTTGCGATTCCCTGTCTTGGAGAACAGATTGGTTGGCCAAAGCATGATAACCTTCACAATCTCGCAAGCGGTGTTGAACCTAGTTCATTGGGTCATGCCGCGCACCAACCTAAAGCATTTCCATTTCGCTACATGATACAAGGTAAATAATAAGTATTTAAAGACTACTCTACGTCTAATAGATTAAAGGTCTGTCTCGTAATCCTCATTCTTCGTCGACCGCTCCCAAGGACTGAATCCGAAAGCAGGGGGTAATCCGTCCCAAGCATCCTCTCTTCCATCCTCGATCTCCCTGTGACAAAAGATCATACAGTTGGAGCAGAACCTAGAATCCCATCGCGGGTCCCACCGCATAAATGGGTCCCGAGAACTAGGTCTATCTGTGCACCACAGTTCTGTGATCGTGGCGAAATTCCCGAGAGCGCACTTGACCTCGTCTATACAGCATGGACGCTGCCTCTTTAACCAGCCAAACGTAAGAGACCGTAGCTCTAGAAGCTTGTCCCTGCCCATGATGCAAGACTTTTGATTGGCAGGTGTGAGGTGGTATAAAGAACCGTCAAAGTAGTACCCGTCGAGAATGGCTGTCAAAGGCGACGAGCAGACACAGCGATACATGGCGACAGGTAGCAAGGAGAGCAACCCAAACTCCCGAGCAAGGTTGATCAACTGGAAGTCATACTTGTCGCGTCCGGTGACGGGATGTTTGAGGTCAGGTGGTAAGAAGAGAAGGGAGAACAAGGACGATGGGTAGCATTCCTTTATCCTCGAAGACGCTTCGTCAAACAACCAACGTATTTCGTATTTCTTGCCGAGTCGAAGAAAGGCTGTCACGACAGAGACATGCATGGGCGCCTCTGCAGGAATTCGCTGTCTGAATAAAGTTAGCGTCAGACGTCGGCCTCAAGGTGGGGCCAACTACACACGGTCTCTTGTATAACGTCTTGAGAACGATTTGAACTTCTGGCGCCAAATCATGGAGTGTCACGACCGGACAACCGTCTACTTTGCGGTCCGCCGACTTGCTGGATTGTGGAGAGGAGAACATGTCATGGAATACCCTAGAGGCGGAAGAAAGCACGACTCGGTGAACTCGAAAGTACCCTCCTTCTACGGCGAGGACGACGTTTCCGTCAGACAACCATGGGTCGAGGCGACGCGGACCCACCAAGCTTGTGGCGCTGGGAAAGGGCATACGAGACCAGAAACCCGCAGTATGTGAGGTGAAATCCCAGAACGGTCGCCTAGGATGGGTACGAGACTCGGATGGCATGCCCATTGCATAGGTTTGACACGGCCATTTACCAACGAGGATGCCTTCAGGTTACCTCGAGTAGATCACAAAGCCAACAGCTTTCATGTGACGTTCCTGTCCAAGTTATGATGTGCTTACATCAGCACTAACACTCCTTTTCCAAAACGACTGACTGCAGATGATACAGAACTTCACACCAAAATATGTGAGGTAAGCACGATCGAGAGACGGTCCAAGATATGTCAGGTATCGACGAGCCCTTCTCCAATGCCCATGTCTGTCTGAAAAGTATGTCTAGACATACTTGCTTGAGAACACGAGCCCAGCCAGCTACGATTCACAGGTTCAATCACCAACAATCCTGCCTTTTATACCACAATTTCGATTCGAGACAATACAACAACAGAGTGTGGCCACGTTCATCAGAGACACCGGCAGAAAGCTTACAAATACAACGGTTTCGACGCAATCAAAACTCTCTAGTCATAGAGACGGCGGAAGTACCACTTCTGGTTTTGCTGCGGAAACGGGAAATCGAGGGCATTGAGAGTGACCTATAGCATGAATGGTGTGAGTATCGATAATCTTCATCAAGAGACTTTCCGTACAGGATACTTCATTTCATAAGGTCTGTCCACGGTCCAGTATGTGGGCGGAAGGACCCGGTTGGGTACCTGAATTCTGGCGGGTTGGAGTTTTGCGTGTTAGTGATAAGATACTAGAAAAGTAGGCAGGCACTAACGTGTAGGATCTGTCATCCTGTGGTAAAATGGACCAGACACTAGGAGGCGGCATCTCATTCCCAACCAGCTTCCTACCTTCGTTCTGGATGAACAAAAGCATCCCTCCGTCCTTTATGGCTAAAGTGTATAGTCCGCTCTCCAACCTCTTGACGAACCACTACAAGGTAGCATGGTTCCAGTCAGTATATCACATTCACAATATCCTACGATAAGTGGAACCCAAAGTGCACCACAGGAGTCAAACAGATGATGTAAAATATCATCGGCGCTGGACAGAAACCGGTAGACTCACTATTTTTTCTCTGCCATCCGTGACGACTGGTTCAACGGGTGAACCACTGGCACCATCCACGCCGATCGATGGCTGGGAACCTGCAGCAAGTTGAATGTGATATTTCCCTGTTTCGAGACCGCTCATTGCTTTATAGTCAAGGGGGTTGCTGTGTGAGATCAGGATGTGGGCTTCTAGGTGCAAACGGTGCGGATCGACCTCCGCCTTATATCTCGTTTCCGCGGTTTCGTGGTCTCTGCAGATTATGTGTACACCCCACAAGTGGAGACCTCAATGCTCAATTAGTCAGAGGAACGCTAGATAAAGTTCCGAGGAGTGCCCATGAGGTAATATCTAGTAACGGCGTACCGTCAGTTATCCATAGCGGGATATTTCTTGATCCTGAGAGTGGTGAATGATTCGAATGCCTTGTAATGGCTAGGTTGTGGTTCCCTGTCACGTCGATACGCAAGGATATAACGCGGGGCGGTCTTGGAGAAATACTTTTAGCAGCCATCCAATCTCGTGATCCCTCTTATTCGGCACCCTAGTAAAAATGTTGGATATTCAGATAAGGTCATCGGGATGCGCCCTTCTATAGAATAGTTGGAGAGGTTCAAAGATGCCGCATGAAAAAGGCATACGTTGGAGGTGGAACCGTCGCATAACTGCTGGGATTTGCTGATAACCCTTCCCGCTCGCCCATTACATATATGATTTTCAGAGAAGCGAATTGAACCGTACCAGTTGTGTACTCCTGGATGTGGTGTGTCCAAGGCCGCCTTCCGTTGCGCAGTTCACTGACCTGAGACAGTGGTATGCGCGCGCACATGAAAATCAGTGATCCACTAGGCCCGGATCCGGCTCCAGGAGTCTAGGCGAGTGAGTCACTGCATTGGGTGCCTGGGATTCGATGGGCTAGCGTGTTCATCATGTAGCCAAATGCTAAAGGCACCGAGACGAATTTCGAGTTCTTCGATACTTCCGCAATGGATGTTGAATGAGATGACCCGCTTGAACGTGAGATAATGACTCGCATTTATGTTAATCTGGAACCAGACGTTCTAGGAAGTGCACGACAAAGTATTGGGGGTATACTTACAGTGAACGCGAAGGCTTCCGAGCTCCAGAAACGCGCCACGAACTTCGTACTAGTCAAAGAATGAATAAAACTCCGCCGCCTGTAATTTGTGCCAACGCCAAAATTTAGGTATTGTACGTCCTACTAGTACGTACCCTTCCTGTGTACCCTAGTAGAAGTAGCCCATTAGGCAGCATGCGGTATGGAAGGATTTTGATTGGCATGCGAGTCGTAAGCCCTTTGGGTCGTGTACCCAAATTCTCACATTTTTTACGTCTGACTCCGGGTAGTGGGGCTTGCATTCGAGTCGACCGGCACCTAACTGCCATTATGTAGTTAACAAATACCAAAAACACGACAGGAAACGGGGGGGCAGGGGGTCGAACAGTCAAAGTAGACCTCAGGAAAGGCAGGTTGCGAGTACAGACATGGGCTTTTCGAGGGTATCCCCAAATTCGCGAAGCAAGTTGAGTACGACGATCCGCCGTGGTTCGCGTCTTTCGTGTTTCAAAATTCCACGCATTTCGATTCCATACCATACACGACGACCAAACATAGCCTTGATCCCGATTAAACGAGTACAACAAACGAGTACAACGGTTTCCTTGCTAGTCTCTCTGAACATTCAAGTAGAGGCGCTCTACTCCACAAAAATGAACCTGAACAACTGGCAGGAAGGTTCCGCCTGAGGGGCGGGGACGAGAGTGACCTGCAGACATAATTGGTGTGAGCATCAACAAGTTTTCGTTATCTTATTGGAATTTCCGTACAGGACTGTTGGGATGGTCTGGGTCCATGGTCCAGCACTTATCGGTTCCAGGGAGTCTGATACTGTCGCATTTAAGCTTGACTGTTAGCAATAGAATGCCGGTAAAGGGTGGATAGGGACTAACCGGTACGTTTCCTCCCTCTCCGATACAACTTCCCACTTGGTACAATCATGGGTGCCAAAGCGTACCACCACTTTGTCATCCTCATGTGAGCTGTAAAAAACGTCCTCCAGAACCAAGCAGTCATCCTTGAAGGACCACTGGAAAAGGACAAGTATACAATCAGCACATCAGCCCACTACACAGGAAAGAAGACAGGCTGGACTCCGGTCTTGAGCACGTATGACAACAACCACACTTACAACTTTCATCTGTCCGCCCGTGACGACTTGTTTCACGGCACAATCGTCCTTATTGTCTGCGCCGATGTATACCGAATAATTTGCAATATATACGATACGAAATTTCTCGGGAAAAAGACGGTCCATTGCTTGTAGGTAGGGGGAGATTGCTGTGTTGGGGTATTTCTTGATGAAGATGGTGAAGATGAGCCCGAATTTATACGTTCGTTCTCGAGCAGGGTCCGACTCCGACCTTTTATTGTCAATTATTCGAAGGGATACGGCTGCCGAGTAAGCTTGAGGGTGCCCATACTGTGATACGTAGTAATGACATCCAGTACCGATCATATGACACGAGATACCTTTGCGAACGGAGACGATTGGTGGCCTCAAGACGGCTCATGATAGTTAGAACCATCTTCCTTCCCATTTCGGTACGCCAAACGCAGTCAATTCTGGGGCACACGGCGAGTTGATGTAAGCGAAGGGTCAAGAAAGGGCCGGACAACATTGTGACGAGCCGGAAAGGATGCCACAGTTGATCCCTCCTGAGGATAATCGGATGCGTTCGGAAATTCCTCCGTGGAATGATTAGTTAATACACACCCCAAGCAACTGGTGTACGTCGAATGTTTGAATTGAGCCACGTAATTTAGCTCCAAAAAATCTACCACTCACCCTTCAACTTCGGGGGTCACCAGTGGAAAAACATCATTGCTGATCAAATCATCAAAGCTTTTTTCTAGATGTTTGCGCAACAGGCAGTTATGTAATATTTTGTAGGCTTCATTAGCCAGTCGAATAATGAACCAGATACTCGGAGGTCAAGTTGGATCCCCAGCCATGATCTGGAAGGACCACTCGGTCTAGGCTTCATTCGTCAACACGGGGGCGGTCTCTGAGACATACATTCGGCAGTCAGCCAATGTCGTGATTTTGTCTCGCTCGGGACCCACTTGAGATCCGTTCCATGGTTGAATTCCCGTGGGACCGAACAAGTAAGGTCCTAATGAATTGCGCGATACCTCATTCGTTATATAGAATAATCGAGTCGCCAGCTGAAACAAGGTTTAGAAAGGATGTTTCAGTAGGAAGAGAGATAGTGTCGTACACTGTCGACAGGAGGAAAAGAGGATCGTTGAGATGCGTAAGCGTGCTGGCAACTTTGAAAGCTTACCGGTTGTCGGCTCGACGTGTCACTCGCAGTCGTGACTGCCGGTTACATCGTCTTGAAATTTGGGAGCACGAGGTCCCGGCTTTCCTCGCCGTTCACCATCCTCCCAAGTTGTAGACGTCATGGAGGATGTCGGTCTCGGAAGCTTGCTGCCCACAAGTCGCGAAAACGATCCTCAGGTAGAGCTGCCTTTGACGTTGGGATAGAATGAGTCGAGTTCGTGAAATGGGTAGTCAAAATAGACATAGAGCTTCCAATCTGCTGGAAGCAGCGGAAGGAAGTGTGAACAATACCGTTGTACTCATGGCCCCGGATAGTCCCTTGGTTGTTTCTCACGTTTTTATCTGATAGATTTACGCCCAAGTTGTATGATACTTATGATCTGCTGTCGTCTTCCGATCACTATCATGGTTTGTTCCATACATCTCGATTCAACGCAATACACGACGACGCCGCTAAATGTGGTTTTGATCATCCGAACCTACTACAACAAACGAGCACAACGGTTTCCTTCTCTCTGGACTTCCGAATTGAGGCAGGCGCTCTACTGTTCTGCAACAATGAACTTCACCAACTGGTACTTAGGGTGCACGCTACCGGCGGGGGTGAGGGTGATGTAGCATAATTGGTGTGAGCATCAACAAGCCTCCATTATCAGATTTTCCGCACAGGACTCATGGGCTGCTCTGAATCCGCTGTCCAGGCTTGATTGGTTCCAGGGAGTTTGATGCTGGTCGTATTTTAGCTCGAATATTAACAACAGCATACGACGATGAAGATAGAGGGGCATTAACCGGAACAGTTCCCCCTCCTCCCGAACAATTTCCCACAGGACACATTCCTGCGTGCCATATCGTACCATCACTTTGCCCTTTTCATGTGAGCTGTAAAAATCCTCCTCCAAAACCAGGCAGCCATTCTTGAAGGATCACTGTAGGAAGAAGAGCAAGGGTGCAATCAGCATATCAATCTATCAGATAGGACTTACAACATCCATCTGTCTGGTCGTGATGACTCGTTTCACGGCACACTTGTCATTATTATCTGCACCGAGGGTCAGGTAAGGAGCTTCAGCCAATATGATACGAAAATTCCTGGACAAAAGACGGTCCATGTTGGTAAGCGAGGAAAGTCGTGCGAACTTGGGATGGGGATTTCTGGGTGAATGAGGACGAGCTCACTGGCAGCTTTATACGTTCGTTTACAGCCCAGCTCGCCTCTAGCGCATTATTGTTAACCGCCCGAAGGAATACGGCTGCCAATAATGATCTAGGGTCCCCTTGCAGTGATATCTAATAATGATGTTCATTGCCATCAGTCCTAATTCGATCAACGAACAACCGACTAGGTACCTCAGGCTAATTCTAGTTTTCCAAGGACGGAGACAAGGAGCGGTTCGTGGTAGGCTTAGGCTAACCTTGTCCCTTACGTCGCGCGGTAAGACTTTGGGCATGCGGCATATGTGATCTGGGCAAAAGGGTCCGGAAAAGGGGCGGGTAGCATCTCTAGTCTTGCTCTGTACCGAGCCGAAAATCTATGATGGAATTCAGTTACGCTCACGTCCATCACAGGTTCGGTGGCACCCCATGTAATTATTTCCATGGAATGGTTAGCTGACGTACGTCGAGCGTTTGAAGAACATAGATACCGCACCCGTTGGTATATTCCAACACGAACTTCTTATGACATTTGCCTATGCGTTATGAAAAAGTCGACTATACCGATATTTCTTACAGGAGACTTGGGAATGAGATCGTCCGCAGTCCAGGCTCCGATCGGGGATAAAAGTGATCAGTATTCCGATCCTGCCAGTTTGGATGTAGCGATAGCATACAACTGGAAAACACAGGTAGGCGCTAATGCTGTACCATTCAGTCATTGAATGAACTAGGTACCAGGAACTGGGATCGGGCCCGAACAGCTCCTACCATTGACCTGGAATGGCCAGACGGAGAGTGGTCTCAGAGAAATACGTACGTCTCTGGGATGGTCGGATATGGGGATATAAGCGGAGCGGTCACGAAAAAATACGTTTGGGAGATATCCGATGTCGCGATCTTGTAGGGTCATCGAGGGTTGTGCGATACCTCAACTGATTGCATGTACTTATGGTGTATTGGGTTGCGCCCGAAGACACCTCCGAGGGGTAGTTTAGAAAGAGTGATTCAAGTAAGAAGAAAGTACTGTTCGGGTCCAGCAAGGGGCACGTACGTACGCTCGCGATGTCCTCTCGCCCAGAAGTTACAGCAGCGCGCAGTGTTAGAGAAATGTCCAACCCGCCCACATGTACAAGCAGAGATGTAGGGTCGGACAACCGGTCAAGTGTGAGCGCTCCTCAACAACTTCTGGATACGCGGAGGTGGGGTTTGTGGGGACCGGTCTCTGGTCCCAGTAAGACCCGCCACGAAACCGAAGGTACAGGTTCACCAATGTCGAGTCAGTTCCCGCTCGTCCAATCTCCAGGTCACCTGGGTGGGACGAACTAAAAAAACATATCGTCCGACTCGGATGATGAGACTCACCTGTACGAACGCACTAATGTCTACAAGGAACCCACGAATCAATTGCGACGTTTTGTTCCTAGACACTTGTTAGAAGTCTGCGGCATGCAGTGATCGTACGCATCGATGAAGGAAACCAGGTTTGAATTCACACGGTCCAAGTTGGTTTGTCCTCCGTGCCCTACATACCATTCTCACGAGGAATCCATCAAGCCCGCCCAAGCTCAAGGTGAGCGAGTCTTTGGTCAACAAACTGGGATTTCTAATGTACACCTCGTGTTGTGAAAGAGACGCCACAGGAGATGGTCGCATTGCAGTTAGGGATGTGACAGGTGATGACACGACATTGGTCTTCTAGAAAGTACACTAATAGGTGTGAGTCGACACTGAAGCTTCCCAGCTCCATAAAGGCGACGGCAACGCACAAGCAACGTTCGAATCGTGAGGGGGAAAGAACAGGTACCGCCAAGCTTGAAGGGAACTTGGCATCGATAGTGTTGATGTATGGCCAGGAGGCTAAATTTTGTGCGTCCTACTACTACCTAGTACACTTCCTGCATGGACTAAAACCCGATCGTTCGGCGCCACACGGTATAGAAGCATCTTGGCATGGTGAGTCCTTCGTGATGGTGTTCCATAACGATCGTGCAACAACGAGCATCTCCGCTTTTCAGGAATCGTTTCGGGATTTCGCAGTTCGTCGCGACTCGGAGCCGCTTCCTTGACAGCATATTCTGTGTGCACCATGATCCCAAGGAGAGTCCATTCGACTAGTGACAATACACGACGACTGAACGTGGTCTCGATTGTCTGAACAAACAAGTACAACGGACGTCGCTTTGAACTACAAGTTCAGGCACCCTGCTGCAAGCTCCACACTTGGTACTTGCGCTCTACACTATCCAAGGGTGCGAGAATGATCTGTGGCGTAGCTGGTGTGAGCCTCAACAAGTCTGTGTTATTAAAATTTCCGTACAGGCTTCTCGGGATCGAGTGCGCTCGCAGTCCAGACTTTGTTGGTACCTTCAAGCATGATCCTGGTATATTTTAGCTTGAATGTTAGCAAGGATACGACTGTAAATGTCAGATAAGCGCTGACTGGTATCCATCAACCACCTCAATAATGTCCCAGATGGTGTGTTTCTTCACGCTACCACGTACCACCACTTTGTCGTCCTCGTATGAGCTGAACCAAGCATCGTCCAGGACCAAGTAGCCGTCCTTGACAGACCACTGTAAAAGAACAAGGTTACGATCAGCACATCGATTCATAATATAAGAAGAGATTTGAACGGGTACGAGCACCATTGGCACTCAACGTTCAACGAAAACCAGCGCACTTACAACTTTCATCTGCCCGTCTGTGATCACAGGTTTCACGACACAATTGTCCTTGTTGTCTGCCCCGGCCCATACCTTTGGATCTCCAGCCAATACGATATTAAATTTCGTGTCTGCATGTTTCTCCATTGCTTGCAAGTAGGGGACGTTGTTGTGCGAAGTTGGGATGTGGGTAAATGGGTAAATGGGGTGACAAAAAGCCCAGGGTTATATCTTTGGTGGCCTGCACGGCCGACCTCCACCCATTCCACCCATTATTATCAATCACCGAAGAAGGTTTTCATGCAGTGATAGGGCCCAGTGATGGCCGTCAGTCGTATCTCGCTTAGCGAGATCCCCGACGACGTACTTCGAAGTTCGCCATCTCCAAGAATGGACAATGAAGTGGCCAAATATAGCGGTAAGTGTACGATCGACTTTGAGGGAATCAATAGGACGAGGCGGAGAAAAGAGTCTGACAGCTTGTACTCCGGTCATGGTCTGTACCGAGCCGAAATTCTATGATGGAACCCCAGGCCTATCAGGTACGGCCATCAAATGTTTGATGAACACCAAATGATCACTTCTGTGGAGTAATTGGGTCGCATCCGAATACATCCGCGGAATGATTAGCCGCATTTGGACGCTGAGCGACGTGATGTAGTCATACCAAACTTGCCAGGGGGTTGTAATGCGGGGCGGACTTGGAGAGCTGTCCTTGTCATACTCGGAACCCTATAGTAGTCAAGATCGCTGGGAGATTTCACCGGAATCGATCATTACGCGTGGATATGCCCAATTGGCTTTTTCAATGGAATAATAATAATCGGCTCGAGTACGATCATACCTCCGAGGAATGATCCAGGAGAGGTTGCGATTCAAGTAAGAAGAAAAAGCTATGCCATTCCACACATTTTCGATCCAATCCAACACGCAACAATAGAGTCTGTCTTCGTTTATTTGAACTCGTACAATGTACAATCATACTGCTTTCCTCGATAGATTGCCCCGAGGTTCTGGGAAGTTATCTAGACCGGGATAAAATTCCACTGCTGGTTCTCTTGGAACCTCAACGGGAGGAGAGTGACCTGTAGCATAAATGACGTGAGAATGGATACATCTTCGTTATTAGGCTTTCCATACAAAAGTCCTGCCAGCACGTGACACAGTCCAGCAGAAGGGCGGCGGAACGCGACCACCAACTGCACAGATTCTGGCGTAATTTAGCTTGGATGTCAGTAACAATATACTCCAGAAAAAGAGAGTCGCTGACGTGTAGGATCCGTTCTCCAGACTTTGGATGCTCCAGGTACTCCCAGGTGGGTTCAGAGTTCCAACCACGCGTCCGTCACGTCCTTTAGTGTAAACAGGGGTTCCCCTTACTATGGTCAAGGAGTATGTCCCGTCACCAGACTCGGACTTCTCGACATCCCACTGCAATATAATCAGCAAATCAGCACATCAGATAAAAAAGGAATAAGCGTGGACTATGGGAGTTAAAACAGAAAAGGAAAGATTGTTAGTACGGAAGGAAACCCACTGGACTCACAATATCGGCGATGCCTTCTGTGATGATTGGTACGAGGTCACCGTAGTAGGGGGGATCCGCGCCGACGAGTTGCTCGGACGCAACAACTTGGATGTAGTATCTCCCAGGTTCAGGACCAGCCATGGCTTTGTAGTTAGGAAGCTGCTATGTGAGATTGGGTGGATTTTTGGATGTAAACGGTGCAGATGGTCAGCCTTTTATCTCCGTTTTCGCAGCGGCACAGCCTCCTCCCAATCATGGCAATGAAGCTGGACAAGGGAGATATATTTTTGTTTGAGATGCCCAACATTGTCAGTGGAGTAATATCTAATACATCCGAATGGTATTTCAATAACGAGATCAATAAGGAGGTACTTCGGGTTGATCCGGGGAATAGTGAATGCCTCGAATACCTGGAAATGTGCTAGGCTGGTTGCAACACATACTTGGATTTGGGATATAGCGTGGTGCGGCCATAGAGAAATGCGTTGCTCAGTCACATCAACGTTATTATCTTGTTTTGTTTGGCACCCTGTCGAAGATAAGGTCTCCGCATGAATTATACTATGATGGAATCGAGGTGAGGGTCTGGGGAGGTGGGTGCGTCGAAACGAGCATCGTCGGGTTGGTGTGTGGACGAGCGGGGTAGTGGCGCGAGAAAGAAAAGCCCGGGCCACGTACCGAGCCGAAAATCATAAATGAACGTTGAACCCCAAGGCCTCATGCATATCAGGCACGGCCGTCGAATATTCAATGAACATTAAATGATCGCTTCCGTGGAATAACCGGGTCGCGTCCGAAGATGCATCCGCGGAATGATTAGCTGATATCTCATGTTGTACGTCGAACGTTTAGACACCGAGCAACGTAATTCAAATAAGAAAAAGCACCATGTCATTCCATACATTTTGATTCAATCCAAAACACACAACAACAGGGTCACAGTGTCCTCGCTGATCTGAAGCTCCTACTATGTACAACCACAATACTTTCTTCCATAGATTGCTCTGAGGGAAATCCGCTAGTCATCGTAGACGGGGATGCATGTGATTGGTCAGTCACATCAACGTTATGATCTTGTGTTGTTTGGCACCCAAACACATTATTTTTAATAATAATAATAAATTTTGTAGTAAGGTTACCGCAAGAATCGGGCTGTATCTGAAGATGCCAAGGCGAGGTTAGGGCGCTTGGAGTGATGGACCTGGTTCTCGAATATGAATCGACACATTTGGCATCGTCGCTTTATCGTTGCAACTGCTTCCCAGTGGCAATCAATTCATTTTCAAAACAGCGTAAGACGAACGTTGAACCACACCTTGCATGTTAGCTTCCCCGGGGATGGGCACCAAGCAGGTCGCTGAGCAAACACTGTAAACGAAGTGCGACGGAAAAGCTGTCTTAGGTTGGAAGTCAGACCTTAGAGAGGGAATGGCGGGTGGGCACAAAAGCGAGGTGCTCAACGTGAGGGAGCCAGCACGGACTGCCACCTTCCTAGGAAGGTCACGTGCTGCTGACCACCAGCCATGATCGATTGATCACTTGCTTCGAATCTGTGTATTACAGTCGACTCCCTCCTAACGCATACTATGTAACACATGCCCCCTCATAACCCATAGCATTTCCGGTTTCCCAAACCGCTTTGGTTCAACATACGATAACACATACTCTTTGGGCTTCTCCCGAGGGGTATGCGTAAGGAGGAGTCGATTGTAATCGGGTCGCGTCCGAACATGCATCTGCAGAATGATTAGCTGACATCTCATGTCAACGTGGTGTACGTCAAACATCTGGACGCCGAGCGACGTAATTTAGTCTAGACCTGCCATAGGATTGTAATGCGGGGATGTGGCTTTAGCTGTCATTAGATGTCGTGATCTTGTCTTACTCGAAACATAGCAGTCAAGATCGACCGGTAGATTTCGACGAAATAGAACAAGATCATTATGGGATTCGCTCAACCGATTCCTTCAGTAGAATGATCGGCTCGGGTGCGAACATACCTCCGGGGAATGATTCAGGAGGTAGTGTGATTCACGCAAGAAGAATCATTCCATACATTTCGATTCAGTACAACGCACGATTACACATGTCCTAGGTCATCTGGAACTCCTGCAATGTACAACTATGATGCTTTCCCCGAAAGATTCCACCGAGGCCCTGGGAAATCCGCTAGTTATCATAGACGGGGATAAAGACCCACTTCTGGTTGTCTTGCGGGTGCTGGGGCTTTATCGGGAAGAGAGTAACCTGTAGCAGAAGTGGTATGAGAATGGATAAGTCTTCGTCACCAAATTTTCCATACAAAAGTCTTGCTAACACCGGCACGCCACACAGTCCAGCCCGAGGGCGGAGCGCTATCAATTGCAAGGATTCTAGTTTGGATCTCAGTAACAACATACTCAGGCAAAAGAGAGGCACTAACGTGTAGGGTCCGTTCTCCTGGCCTTCAATGCGAAAGGGAGTCGAAGGTTTGTTCAGACTTCCAACCAAACCCCCATCACGTTCTTGAGTGTAAACAGGAGTTCCCCTTACTATGGTCAAGGTGTATGTCCCGTCACCCAACTTGTCGACTTCCCACTGCAATATATCAAGGTCAAGATCAGCACATCAATACATCGCGTGAAAAAAGAATTAGCGTGGGTTGTGGGAGTTGAACAAAGGATAGAAAAATATTATTGGTGCTGAACAAAACCACTGGACTTACAATATCGGCGATGCCATCCGTGATGATTGATACATATTCCGGATTATAGTAGGGAGGATCCGCGCCGATGAGTTGCTTGGACGCAACGAGTTGGATGTAATATCTCCCAGGTTCAGGACCGGTCATTGCTGTATACTCAAGAAGCTGCTATGTGAGATCGATAGGTGGGGCTCTGGAGGTAAACGGTGCAGATGGGTGGCCTTTTATCCTCGTTTTCGCGGTGACACAGCATCACCAAGTCATTGTCTGCTTCTTTCCACCTCTCAATTGCAGCCCGTCATGACAATAATGATGTTCACCGCCGTCGGTTGTATTTCAATAACAGGATCCAAAAGGAGGCACGTCGGTCCAGAGAAATGCTTCGAATGCTTCGAACGCCTGGAAATGGTTAGGCTGGTTGTAGCACACGCTTGGCTATGGGGATATAACGTGGGGGAAAATGTATTGATCAGTCATCAACGTTATGATATTGTCTTGTTCGGCACCCTGTCGAAGATATTTGGGAGTAAGGTCGCCGCAAGTTCAAATACCTCAATTGTAGTCTCGAGCCACCCGCTTTAGTCGGGTTATGGAAGCGGCCGGTTACGAAGGTCACCAGGCCGGTCACCGGTTCCCAGAACATTCTGATACTTCTAGCGAGCTGTATCCGAAGATGCCAAGGTAAGGTTAGTTCGGAGTGATGGACTTGGTTCAGGAAGATATATTTGAAATCGCCGCCTTACCATTCCAATAGCTTCCTGTTCGCCAATCAACTCATTTTCAAACAGCGCCAAGACGAACATTGAATCATACTGTACCTGGCATGTATCTCGTGATGTGAATATGCAAAACTCCCCATTGCACGGTTCACTTGAGGCAGTAGCGTTTTCAACCCACCAGACCCAGCTTCGGTTCGAGTGAGCGATGCATTGATGGAGAATCCGAGATTGGACGATCTAATAGTGCATGGATCATATCATCATCTTGCGAAAGGTATTTAGTACGTATGGCAGACGTTCAAGCATTAAAAGAGGTACTCAAGGAAGGCCAGCTTGTGAGTACCTCGCCTTACCGGGAATGTGAAGGCTCGTTCCGGCGTCTATCACCAACTGCCAGTCTGGTGACCTGTCGGCTCGTGGTACGCTCCAAGTTGGCTCTAAGGCCAAACTAGCCAGCAGCACGTCGTGTCAAGGATGGCGTGTCGAGGTACTGTACACACGAGCTTGACAGCACGACATGCCGTTTCAGCATTCAGGTCTAGTCAGCGTGCAGTCAGTCGGCTTGCCGATGATTCTAGAAAAGATGAAAGGACGGAAGGCTGCTGTGTCACGGGTCACGTGCAAACGATCGTCAGGTCAATATAGCCCTTACACTCAATACAGAACGAGTCCGATCATATCGTAGAGGGGATTGGGAATTTGGGATTCTTCACAGACCAGCCTCTAGTCGTGGAACGTAAACCTGACATCAATCTTGCTCGTAGTGTTTTGGTCAGTCTCGAACCAGAACGCTCTGAGAACCGGTGGTCACCTTCTGGGTGATCTTCGTAACTGGCCGCTTCCTGAAAACCGACCAAGACGGGTGACTCGAGACGGATGTAGCGATGCCATCCAACCGAAAGAGGTAGATAGTCACTAATGCGTAAGTTGCACATCCCGCCGTCGAATGAACCAGGTACTCGGCGCCGCCGAGTCGGCGATGCATTCGGATCCACAAATAGCCTTCTATCATCGACTCAAATGACAGATAGGGGGATGTAACGAGGGACGGCCTCAGAGAACTTTTTTTCATGCCAAGGTCGGGGGATATAATGTGGTACATAACTGATTCCAGCAGAATCGAACAAGGTCACTGCGGCGTACGTGATTGCCATTTATTCCATGTATGGAGTAATGGGGTAGCGCCAGAAGATACTTCGAATGAATTGAGAAAGAGTGGGATTCAAAGAGGGGAAGCATGTGAAAAGGGAAACACACGTACCCCCTTGCGACCACCCATCCAACGTTATAGCGACGCGCGGTCTCCCATAAACGCGCAGCCCGTTCATGCCTGACGAGCAGGAGTGTTCTTCGAGAACAGCTGGGAGTCTGGGACGGGGGGTTGATTTAACACGAGTTGTACTATTGGAGTCGAGTGCGGCAGAGATGTGAAGAGTAGTGCCAGTTACGAAAGACCCGTCATACCGATTAAAATGAGACCTCGTTACGCTACATCATACATGCCAGCTTGGATTCGAATAAGAATAAGCGCCCGCCTACATGAGGATCCCATGAATCAATCTAAACAGTTTGTTCCTTGACACCTCCAAAGGCAAAGGACCTATGGATGTGACCCATGGGTGAGGATGTTGACCATCGAGGCATCGATGAAGACTGGGCTACGTGTTAGGCCGTACGTTGATCCGAAATGTTCAAAAGTCACACGGTTGGTTTGCTTGTGCGGGTGCTTCAGGACCCAGCCTTGTTGAAGGCGAGCAATCACGAAGAGTTGGCACACTTACGGAGTCCCAGGACGATCACACGATTCACACCAGGGCCCTGTGTCTCGTCCCACTAAATCCATGTCAATGCTGATGCCTTCCCCTTGACGCCGGTCTTGTTCAGCAACGAACTCGCGGCAGTGCCTCGAAGGCTCCACCTCCGAACCTCTGCTCACCTCTGCGCCTCGCCTGTGTCCTCCCCATCGCCAATTACCACAAAAGCGTTTGGTAAGGAGCGCATCTCGCGTCCCATTCCACGTACGTCTGTCATCCATATCTGTCATCCACCTAACACTGGTGCTAATGTTGATATTATCCAGCACTGTGGGGAAACTCATCATCCACTCTCCCTGTAAGCATTCCCGGAGTGCGATCTGTCGCTCTTTCTCTCACAGTCAGGCTCCGCTATATCTGTCTGACATCCAACAGGAACTGCAATGTGTGCCACCGTGACGGCTACGACAACGGGATTCCCACAGGGACATGGATGCAATCGGCTCACCCAAGGCTTGGGGAGTGCGTATGCAGACGTTTTGTGCGCATGAAGGAGGTCAGGGATGAATGCCCGACTATCTGGCTTCTCTTACCACGCGATCGTCTCGCTGCCAGTCATATGGTACAATGTGACTGCACGTCGATGGCGCTGTGCAGAATGTACTAGGATGGTGCGCGCAGGCAAGCAAGCAACATGACTCACGCTTTGGAGTCAGCGCCATCAAAGACAAAGGACAGAGTTTTAATTCTTCTCTTTTCTGCCAACGACCGCATATAATAGGCCACTACCGCACCCGGGAAGCCCTTGCCCCACTGTTAGGAATGCGACAGACGCCGGCCTTTGTCAAGTACACCTCTGCCATGTCGCAGATCACCTCTCTTGTACCCCTCTTCGCGTATGTCCGCCGTCCTTCTCTTGGCTGACAATCAGTTGATTCATGTTCGCTGCTGACGTTCACCATTTTTCCCTCAACAAACGATCCGCCTAAAGCCGGTGGTTGTATTGGTGTTATCTGGTGCAAGCTGCACGTTGTGAGTCAGGGCATCCAAGATAATACATAAGGACTGACCCCCAGTACAAAGTAACGCGATGATGCACGCCGAAACGTGGTTGGGGTGGAGCGCAGACAAGATTCCTAGGTGATGCCAACACCCGTTTTTCTCGAAATGTAAAAAGTTTGTATAAGTAGTACATTCAACACAAAACAAGGGAATTGCATGTATAATTCGTCAGCAGAGCCACATCCAATAAATACCAGTCGCCTCCAACTTCCGGCTTTCCGATCTTTCACCCCTAGACCCTACTACTCCCTGGCTCCAATGGAGTCTTTGTGCAATCTTGACCCATACATTCTACCCACTCCAAGTTCGTCCGAGTTATCCGTGCCACCCTCCACCTCAGCACCCTGGTTTCCGCCTATGAACACCATTGCAGACACGGTGGTATCCTGACCAGCAGTCAACCGTGACACCACGCCAAACCCCGTGTCGATATGAAAGCAACCACGGATGTCACGGTCATACAGCTCTCGTATGCTGATGACGAGCCGAGGGATGAGGACGTAAAAGGCTACGGAAACAAATGCCACCAGGTAAACGTAAGTAGTACCTGATGGAATCCCGGTCGTGCCGAGAAGGTCGATGGTTTGGAACAGCACGTTACTATGTATAAGTTGATGCGAGGCGTTTTCGTCGTTAGTATTTGTGCGGGTAATTCCCAGGAACAAGAG
>JBBPQG010000281.1:0-24625 GCA_038092395.1 Boletus variipes var. fagicola | reverse complement strand
TCAATCTCCTACTTCCATCACAATGCCCCACGTCGTTCAGCGCGCATCGTCTGAGAGAGTATGAGTGGAAGTTACGATTTGCACAGGCATTGGATGCCCTGGAAGATATCCAACAGAACCTCCGCCTCCGCTCCTACCTTTTGAAGTTCAAACAGACGAATATTTGGGGCCAGGCCGCGAACATGCGCGCGCAGAACACACTGAATGCTGTGAAAGATAGGCTTGATGGCAATGTCAAGAGGTATCATACTGCACATGCTGCGCTGGTGTCTTTAAGCCCTGCTCTTGAGAAGACTGGATTGGAAGCTATTGTCCGTGCACTGCAAGATGATGATATTCGCTCATTGAACGTAGGGCTGGAGGGGCAGACGGAGGGGCGACGCACACTTTCCTGGATCTGGCAAACGCCACTAGGTGTGACGGAAAATCAAGACGAGGACTTACAGGATGGTGAGTATTCCACCATGATGCGAAACGGCGAGCTGATTTCTGCTCCAGCATTGCGCGTAGAGTGGTGTAAAGCACGGGCAAGGAGTAATCGGTGGATTGAGGAAGTTGTCTTGCTCCTGGAAGAAATGCGGCGAGTCAAACAGTTTTTCGATTGGAAAGCAGAATGGTGGCGAGAACAGTCTGGCCAGCATGACATTCAGGATGTCGATATGAAGGAGGGCTTCGCGGCATATTGCAGTCGGCAAGCTGCTCTCTTTGCCGGACTGAAGGCGTTGTGCGAAAAGAAGTGGAGCGACGTGCCTAGCCTCGTGCGTATGAAAGGGCAGGAAGATCATCTTGGCGAAGCTGGAATTACCCCACCCATTTGTACATGATCTGCGACTGTGGCTACGATCTACGGACAATGTACTCTTGCTCGCGTGAATTTCTGCATCACCCGATCTCGATCGCGCAGATGGTACCAAAGGTGGAACGAGTGAGCACGAGTGGGAGAGACTCGGTCGTGCAGGGATCATCGACCTTTATTCAGCCGTTGTACTGAGAGGTATGTGATGCACTACTTTAAAGCAACAGATGGAGCACAACAAGAAAACCTGCTATTACAGTTTGCTCTGCACTACTTCTACAGCTACGGGTGTTTCTTCCCCAATGACAGCACTCCCTCTTGCAGCTGCATCTGCAGCGAAGACTATGTGGGTCGTGAACGGGACACATGGATGAGATTACTGTCATGCAAGTTGGCCGAGGTGTCTTCGCTGTGCGCTGAGGTGGTCAGTTTTGTGAGACGGTCGCCGCCACATCTGAGGATGGCTTTTCTACGAGCTTGAGCGCGGGCTGCTGGCAAGGACATGATACGTCGTAGGTTTGGTTGCCTTACTTTTAAACTCGAGCTGGTGCCAGGAACTCGGAGCCCGACAGGATATGTAAAGATGGGAGCCCTCGGAGTTGTAGAGATTATGACCACCAAAGATCTCTGTCAATTGGATGAGTCCGACTCTCCTGGATTGACTCACCCAGACCAATTTCCCATACAAAGTAAGTTGGTCTGTAAGACCGTCCCTCATGAAATGGCAGGGTTGTTGGTTTCAGGGTGATAACCTGCGAGAACCACAGAAACGAACAAGAAACTGGAGATGAGAGCGCAACCAACCACATAGTGAGGGTGAGATAGATGGTGAGGTTGGAATTGAAAGCCTCGCATGGCCACATGGTTTTAGTAGTGGTCGGATGAGTCTGAAACACACATGATCGTTCGAACGCCTCCGACAGTCGTGTGTACAGTAGACTACTTAGGCGGAGCTGGTTACTAGATAACGAAACGAACAGAGTCCATATTACCTCCATTGTGATCGACGGATCTCTGATACTGGGGTGTCTCCAAGTTCGCGTAAATCACTTCCGAGTTTACCCCTTGTACATGTAGTGTATTCAAACGC
This sequence comes from Boletus variipes var. fagicola, assembly GCA_038092395.1. Classification (NCBI taxonomy): domain Eukaryota; kingdom Fungi; phylum Basidiomycota; class Agaricomycetes; order Boletales; family Boletaceae; genus Boletus; species Boletus variipes. The sequence goes on along the minus strand of JBBPQG010000281.1, from coordinate 22,739 downwards.
CACCAAATAGCCGTCCTACTTTGAGTGAATTGATTCGATGTGCGTTTTTTTTTAGATTTGGCCAGTCCAAAACCAACTACAGTCGGCTCTGTTGCATAACCCATAAATGCCTCGTTAAATTTAATTTACCGTCGGAAGTGATTTCATCACTGAAACTAGGATAGCGGTATATTTTGGGTATAACGGAATATAATGGAATATCACGCTATCCTGGTTTCAGTGATGCACTCACTTACGCGAAGGAGACACCCCAGTATCAAAGATCCGTCGATCACAGCAGAGGTAATATAGACTCTGTTCGTTTTCGTTATCTAACCAGCTCCGCCTAGTCTACTGTACACGCGACTGTCGGAGGCGTTCGAACGACCATGTGTGTTTCAGACTCATCCGACCACTACTAAAACCATGTGGCCATGCGAGGCTTTCAATGCCAACCTCACCGTCTATCTCACCATCGCTATGCGCTTGAGTTGCGCTCTTGTCCCCAGTTTCTTGTTCGTTTCTGCGGTTCTTGCAGGCGATCACCCTGAAAACCAACAACCCCCGTTTCTTGACCGTGTCGAGAAATCCATCAATACCACTGACCTTGTAGACGATAGCCGCTCATGGGCTGGCGCTAGGTCGCGGGTGTGTGTTTCCTCTTGTTCATGTATTACTCGGCCTCATCCTGCCTTGTTCCGACAGGGAGAATCTTTTACGGTCGTTGCTGGCATGTTCATCGTCCCCGATATTTCGGGCAGTATCACTCTCTCGGAAATCAAGATCGGTGTCGGTTTCCGCGGCCGCCCGCCGTGCCCTGATGATCTTATCATTGGTGGCGGAATCAGTATAAAGGCGGCCTCACCTGCTCACAGGGTATACAAAGGTGATGTGACATTAAATCATTCATCAGCAATCCATCTCACTCTTTTTATGTATAGCTTGGGCCGAGGGTTTCAATAAAAACCGGCAAGAGAAGCTTAGCAGAAGTTTTGCAATCTCCCCCGGAAGCCTGATCAGCATCATTGTCAGAATGGAAACCCCCCCATTCGGCAGCGTCGAACTCGTAAATCCTTCCAATCAAAAGTTGGTTTTCTCCATCAAGCTCGATGCCAATATGCGGTGCCAACACTGGGATGCGGCGTGGTTCGTTTCAACCGAGTCCGCCACGCCCAGATTTCCCATCTTCTCATCAGTGGGCTTTATGCAAATCAGCATAAACCCACCTGCTATTGTGGTGCCTAACCACCTCACCGTCCAAGAAATTACTATGCTGTCAGGTACATATTTGACAACTACCGAAAAATTTGCATCTTTCGTCGTCGTCGTTCGTAATGGCAATTTGGAGCCCTAGAACATTAGCTGGTTGGCTGGTTCATTTGTATACTTTTCGTGTTTTCCCTCGGCGACTGGTGGAAATCATTTCCCTTGGCATGGTATGCAATGGGCGAGTACAGATGTAGCTTGATGGAAATCTCACTCGCCGAGGTATTCACGTATTGCCTCTGATTCTCCCGGGCCTTCCCCCGATCCCTATATTGGCCCAAATGGATACAACCGAAAGGTTTGTAAGTAGACCGCAGTGTGCATTCACCATAGTCGTGTTGACCGTAGCTTTGACAAAACTCTGCGTCGGAATATCGTACAGGGTATTGTCAGCCAATCCGTTGGTTGTATTACCATACAAGTTTTGCATAAACGGGACGGTGGCCACAGCTGCGTTCAAGTCCAACGCACTCAAGTTAACAGATGGGCCTGGCCAGGTTGCCACCGCTGGGACCGTCCTCGTGATGGTGTGATTGAATGGTTGAAATTGCATTATAGTTGACGAGGCCACGTGGAGCACCGAGACGCAGGCAAAGTATAACTGTCACAAGGACAACAGACCATACCAACGAACCAGAGAGTACTGAGTGCGGCACCAACACCGCTCCAAGCGCCACATATTTCGTGGATCTGCGTGAGCTTCTTTGGGCTGGAAAAGGTGGTCTTTGCATGACGAAGACTAGTAACTTACATTGCAAATGAAACACGGCCAAACAAAAAAACAAACAACATTGAGAGGAGTGACACAACATATATAGAGTAGGTACAAACAAGAAGGATAAGATACGAGAAATCGGCTAACAGCTCTGAGCTGGCGGCAAGCAAGTTGTGGTAACACTAGTTTATACGCTGACAACTGCACTCGCTCATTGGATACCACACCAAAGAAAGTGATTTGTACCAGTCGCCAAGGGAAAACACGAAAAGGAAAAGTATACAAACGAACCTAATCATCCGACATATAAGATGGTGATGTAACCACCTGGATGGGGAGTAGTAAGTGTTGCATATTGGCCGTTTGCATGGACAATTTCAACGGTTATGACGTCGTCTGGGCCGGGCGTACCCCGATTCCCAGAAATCTCGGCTCTGATATCCGTAAAGCTCACGACGCCGAAATTGGGAATGGGCAGGAGATGTGCTGTTGAAGAAACGACCCACGCTGCATCCCAATTGCAGTCCAAATGCACACCAACATCAATGTACGCCGCCCAAACTCGTGGCCCACCGGTGCGACTTATGAGTATGAAGATACCGGATTCGCGGGTTAGTAGCCTGACAATGACTGTGATCACATCTCCAGTGGAGATATGAAACTCCTCACCGCCCCCTGGATTGACCCTTTCCCAGGCCCATTGGGCCCAAGCTATACATAAAAAGAGTGAGATGGATCGCTGATGCATGGTTTGATGACACATTACCCTCGTAAGAGACCCCTTCTGCGGTTAACTTCACGGTGATTCAGGCACTAAGCGTAGAGTAACGACACGGCGTGTAGCCGCTGAGAACGACTGCGATATCGTATTGCGAGCCAGGGTAACCGTGAATGATACTGGGCACCACGAACGTGCCTACAGCGTATTTGATGGTTTCTCCCTGTCGGAACAAGGCAGTATGAGACCAAGTAATACACGAACAAGAGGAAACACGCCTGCGAAAGCGGCAGCCGCACAGCACCACCCCAGACGTCAAAGATTCCAAGGTCAACGGTACGATTGATAGATTTCTCGACACGGTCAAGAAACGGGGGTTGTTGCTTTTCAGGGTGATAGTCTGCGAGAACCGCAGAAACGAACAAGAAACTGGGGACGACAGCGCAATTCAAGCGCATAGCGAGGGTGAGATAGATGGTAAGGTTGGCATTGGAAGCCCTGCATGGCCACATGGTTTTAGTAGTGGTCGGATGAGTCTGAAACACACATGATCGTTCGAACGCCTCCGACAGTCGTGTGTACAGTAGACTAGGCGGAGCTGGTTAGATAACAAAACGAACAGAGTCTATATTACCTCCGTTGCGATCGACGGATCTTTGATACTGGGGTGTCTCCTTCGCGTAAATCACTTCCGGATTTACCCTGGGTTGCCTTCGGCGGATATTCACAGTATTGTCTAGCCTCTGGAATGATATCCGATAAGCGAGTCGCAGTATGCAGAATGTCAGCGTATGAAACCAGTATTGATAGATTTCTTGGCACGGTCAAGAAGGGGGTTGTTGCTTTTCAGGGTGATAGCCCGCGAGAACCGCAGAAACGAACAAGAAACTGGAGATGAGAGCGCAATTCAAGCGCATAGCGGGGTGAGATGTTGGCATTCAAGTTGAAGCTTGAAGGCCCACACGGCCACATGGTTTTAGTAGAGGTCAGATGAGTCTACTAGGGGACTGCAACTCAACAACTTACAGCGCGTTGCAAAACGATGCGGAAAGTCCCACCCGGGGGCAAACATAACATGCCCAAACAAAGTATATCGCCGCCGGCTGATCTAAGCAACATGAAATGACATCATATTTCTCTTCACCATGAGTGTGTCACTGCCCATTCGTCAAAGCCCCTAATGTATTTTACCATTATTTGGTTGTGCTGTAAATTATCACCATCATTTATGTGTATATATTGTGTACTGCAAGTCCATGTGTAACTGAACATATGGACCATGGACCTTTAAACTCAGCTGCAGTTTGCACACTCCAACTGTTATCTCCAATCTTTGACATGGCTAGATCATCATGCCGCAAGGGCAAGAAGCTGTGCTACATCCATGCATCTGGCAATGTCGTCCTCCTCAAGGTTGATAACCTCCTGGCTGGCTGGCCTACCTACATCATCAACTTTACACCTGAACAGCCTGGCCTCCTTGTATGTACCAATCTATTAAACTCAGCTCAATACTAATACTTTTAATCTAGAAAATCATTCTACGACTTAAAGATGCCTCAGAAGAGGCATACATTGAAAATTCCAACAACAAAGACATGGTATCCTACATAGTGATGTTCTGGCCTGGCTTGGCCTGAAAGCCACTGGCTTTGGCCTGGCCTAAAGAAAATCCAGGCCAGGCCAAAAGCCAAAAATATGGCCTGGCTTTGGCTTGGCTTGGCTTGGCTTGGCCCAGGCCATGGCCTGCAAGTATGTTTTGTGGGCTTGAAGCAGGAAATACTAGTTCATGTGTTGATTGAGTATATGTCTAGTACTACCTTTTTGGTAGCTATTTATCAATATCACCATTTATGTCTGAATAATTCTCTCCTTCTTCTAGGATAATATCCCAACTCTCTCCCACATCTTCACTATCAGACTTTGGCTCCTCATCCTGTTCCTTCTCCTCTTGCTCCCCTTCTCCCTGCTTCTTATCCTTAGGCACTAGTTCTCTAAATAAGAGATCTTGTCTAATAGCACACTTCAAAAATTAAAGGGCTTCAACAATATCACCATTCAAACAATTTCTGCGCTTGTTGATGGTAATACCACCACCAGAGAAAGCCCTTTCACTTGAGACTGAGGAGGCCATGATTGAAAGATAATCTTGTACAATGCTAGCCCAAATAGGATATTGGGTAGCATGAAGCTATAATCACTTGAGTTAAATGACTCAACAATAAGAGAACAACCACTCACCCCCCACCACTGAATAATATCCATGGTATCAGGAAGATCATGGATGGCATTCAAATAGTGGTGAAAATCCTTTAACCAAGGCTTTTCTGGATCAATAGATGAGTGAAGTGATGGAACAACTTGTTTAGATGGCTCATCCTCATCAGAGGATACATCCCTAAGCAAGATCTTGTTGGATCCACTAGATTTGACCTGTTTCTAAGTGAGAGCTACTTGAACTGAGTTCTGAGCCCTTGCATAATAGTCTTGGAACTAAATGAAAGTTAGTTTGAAAGTTGACAATTATATATACACTTACAATCTCCTCAGCAGTCTCCATGGCTTTCTTCCTGAGTGCTAAAGTCCAATGAGTCTTGAAGTAATCTCCTTTTTCTTTAGGATTAAGCACTATGGCACATTCAATCACCATCCAACTTTGAAAATAGATGCACTTACACATGGCCATAACACAAGCAGGAGAATCTGCAGCTTTCTTATGATAGTCTGCCACTTTACCAACTCCAGCCTTGAGAGCAGGTCCAAAGACAGAATACTTGTCACTTTGAATTCTAGCAGACCAAGCTCTCTCAAGTCCCTCTAAAGCAGGAACACCAAGATGAAGAGTAGACTTATTCTCATTGGAGAATCTATGTTGAGCTTTCTCTGAGAACTGAAATATCATAAGACTACTAGTCTTTTGATTATAGAACACTTACTGAAAGCAAGTTTAGGAAGAGATGTACACATTCCCATTCCTCAGAACTCAGCTGAAGAGCATCAATCTTGGCACATTTTAAACACTCTTTCTCAGCCAATCCCATTTCATACACAAAGATATCAACAAACTGTGAGAATGATTAGTAAAGTAATGAGAGAACCAATTCTAGGTCACTGACTTCTTGAAGGGACTCTGCTCTATGGAGCATCTTATAGGTTGAAGACCAACATACTTTCATATCACTTAAAAGCTGTTTGATTGCAGAGGGAGAAACATCAGCTTGAGTCTGAATGGTTTTGAAGAGCTGTTTGTGTTTTGTAGAGGATCTCTCCTACTTGGAAATGAGGAATACACTAATTCAAATACATCACTCATACCTTTGCAGAAATAGCTCTGATAAGGCCAACCTCATCTCTAAGATCTTGGCCAACCTCAGATGTTTGGTTTGGAGCCTTTGGATCCTAGAAAGGGGACTTGCTATAAGTACCAATCAAAGCCTGGGTTGCCAAGTTGATAACATGGGCAAGACAACTAATCATAATTAGATTTGAATAACTGAAATGTACTGCACTCACTTGATTCTGCGCTTCTTGTAGTCATATACCTTCTTGGTTCTAGCCAAATAATGAATACTAAACTCTTCAAGCATAGTACCATTGTTTGAGGCATTATCACAAGTGATATGCCCCACCTGTTGAATGGTTAGCTCTAAACATATACATGTATTAACCATACCTTATGAACAATATCAGCACGTTCAACAATCTTGAACAATGCTTGTCCAAGTCTTCTACCATTATGGGCATTATTGAGGCAGGTAAACCCCAACAAAGCTGACTCTAGCTTCCAGACTGTTGGTGAGACCTCCTCAATCCAATGAGCAGTCACAGAAAAGTATCCATCTGTATTACTTGCTTGCCAAGCATCACAAGTAAGATTCACCTCCCCACCCACAATAGAACTCTATTGAGGGTGGTCAATACATAATCAAAGAGTAAACTCAAACTTACATTGAAGCGTTGACGAAGCCCAATAAGATTCTCCTTGAAAAGATATATGATTTCAGTGCGAGTGGCCTTTCTCCCAGGTATCTTTACTCCTTCTGTGGCTTGAGAGGATACATGTATTATCTCCTGGAACTTAGGATGCTGAAGGGCTTGAATAGGCTATAAAAGTGAATGAGAAATATGGATCATAACAAAGTATAGCAAGCTATACCTGATCAGTGGCAACAAGCCACTCCAATGCCGTACAGTGATAAAGAGTATCAGAGTACTTGACAACCTTGGATCGCTCTTGAAGATGGCTATCAAGATGGGTCTGTTGCTCTTGGACTGCAGCCTCTTTGCATTTCTTGATGTTCCCAGGAAGTCGAGACTTGAAGTTATTCTTCGAGGCCCATTCATGATAAATTCCCTGTCTCTTATGAGTATTATAGCTACTATACATACAGAACAACACACCAAGTGTTTAGCCTCATAGTGGCAATGACATGTTGTGGGCTCATTTACTATTGTTGAGCTTGAGTATAATTAGCCTACAGAAAAGATCCCTAATGGTTAACTTACTGGCAGATTGTACAGTCCCTATACTTCTTTGCAGATCCATTGGTATTTTGCTTTGCATATGGTGCTCCAAAGAAATGATCAACATCCCAGGACTTCCTTTCATGAATAGGGGGAACATCATCAATGGTCTTGACATCAATGTCCTTGAGGAAACCATCTTCATCAACTTTGTCCACAGAATCTGAAATGAAATGAATGTGATTAGCAGTTGAATGTGGGGCACCGCACACCCGTAGTGAGTGCATGAACTCACCAGTCTGTTGTTGCGCATGGTGAGGGCATGCAGTGTGCTTGTGGTTGCCATGAGTAGCCACTACTGTGTAACAAATAGATTAGCATATATTTGGTGGCACAGAGAACACAGATGACTCTGCCAAAGTGCATTGTCAATCAGCATTGTGTCCGTGCACACACTGGTGGTATCTAACTCACTGCATTGTGTAGTATTCTGAGTTGGTGCATGGCGGGTATGATCAAGAGCATCTGTGTGATGAAAACATGTCAGTAACTACTCACATGGACGAAGCAGATAGACTGTCTCCTGGCATTGTGTCTGTGTGCGAGCAGGTGATAGCTAACTCACCGGGTTGTCCTGTATCCTGAGGTGGCACACCGCAAGCATGATTGAGAGTGTCTGCGAGATGAAAATGTGTCAGTGACAACATTGACAAGCGAGGTGCACACACAGCACCCAACACCAATAGATGGATCAGTGTTGGCGTTGTCTGTGTGCTCAGGTGATAGCGATCACTGGAGGGTTCTGTGTTTTTCTGACTCGGAGTTGGCACGCAGCGGGTGTGAGCAAGACTATCTGAGAGATGGGAAGAGGTCAGTAATGAGGTTGATGAGCAAGATGCACACACAGATGTGACGCCAATAGACCATGATGGATTGGCATCATCCATGCATGCCCAGGTATTAGCTAACTTACTTTTGTTGGGCTGTGTTGCTGAGTCCATGCATCGAGTGGCAGCGGGTGCAATGTCTGTGCTGGTGAGAGAATCTGGAACATAAAAAAGTCAGTATCATATTACTAGTGAGTGAATGTGTGCACACATGGTGCACCATGCATTCGATACCCTTGCTGGGCCTTACCATCATGTCGCATGTGTGTTATGTGCGTTGGCTTTGTCATTTCCAAGCAGGCTGTGGATAAATAGTGAAGGTATTAGTGTAATATTGAAGATAACCGGAGAACTTACCATCATGCTCAGTCACCAGTGATGCAGCATCAGGGTTGTAGTTCAACTGCTTCAAGCGCTTGAACGCTGTGGACACATTAATGAGTATTGGGAAGGGAAAAGGGAAAAAAAAATTACCACCTGATCTAGTGGACTGGGTGTCATCGTCATCATCACTGTCTAGCAAGTGGATGGAGGGTGGGACTGCGGGATGCTTGTTGCTGGTTGTGCCAGTGGTATCACTGGTATCTTCACATTGTGTGAGTGCGTTGACTGCACATTTCTGGTAGGACAACTTTGGGCACTCGGTGTTGGCTGGATCCACAAGCTGGCTTCCTAGTTTGAGTTGGGTTTTGGACAGCTACTAATGTGAGCACTGCCATTGGCATTGTCACTGAGAATCTGGGCCATGGTGAGTGTTGTTCCCACTGTGGGGATAAGGTGGTGGCTGGACTTACGGAAAGTTCTGGACAACTGTATAGTAGGCGAGATAGGTGAGATTCACCTACCAAATCAAGCACAAAGCCATGGCTTGCTGGCCTGACCCTGGCCCAATGAACACTCAGGCCAGGCCAAAGGCCACTATGAAGCCACTGTCATGGCCTGGCCTGGCCTATTTTTGGCCTAGCTTGGCTGGCCTGTTGGCCTGAGGCCAGGCCAGGAACAACACTAATCCTACGAATGGCCACCATGTTGTACCAAATGTGAAATCCCTTCTCACATACACCTTGGTGACTTTCACACCATCAGGACCTTTTATGCCTCTATCAAGCCTGCTGGAAACTGAGTGGTGTGCATAGAACCTTAGATTCCTTTTTTTTGGCCTGTCACAGTCTCCTCTTGACGAGCTCATTGCAGACATTAATGTAACTTGTACTCATGACAGTGTTGGAATATATTCCATGCTAGTATTCTAATCGAAGTGCACCATAGCCTTTATGACTGTAAACATTCTCCTCATTCTCCTCTTCAGAGCCCCTAGAGTTGGAGTTATTGTCTTCTGGGCCCTCAGCATCATCTTCACTCTCATTCTCGTCCATCACTATGTTCCACACTTGCTGCTCTTCATCCCCATCATCATCATCATCATCATCCTCCCCATCCTCAGGCTTGTCTGCTGAGTCAACCAGTTCTTGTTCATCTGCCTTGTCTCCCCCCTCCAAGTCTGAATCACTGTCCTGTTTCAAAAAATCCTTCCAATCCCACATTGCCTTGTGTCTGATCCTGCCACCTCACAGACGCATGAACATGTCATGATCAGCAAAGCTAAATAGCTGGAATCAGTTACATTGCACATGTCTACTCATCGAAATACTCACATATTAATGTAATAGTACTCCCAATCCTCACCATCCAGTGCACTGTCAAGTTTGTGCTGAGCTTTTGAGGGACCAAGCAACTCATCTGTTGAACCAAATGTGAATACAGAGATGAGATGTACTCTGCAGATCATGTTGTTGGGATCTATGAATCCAAATGGCTCTGTTGAGCCATCTTGATAGATGAACTGAAGTTGATGCAATTGTTTCTCGGCCCATTCTGATGGGTAGTTCACTTCGTGTCTGAACCACTGAACAAATAAGACATTCATCTGAGTGGGTTGTGAGAATAGGGAGTATATGTTTTTGTGTACCTAAGGACATTCATCCAAGTGAGTTGTGAGAATGGAGAGTATATTTTCACATACCTGAACAAAGACATGGAAAATGTGAACAACTCGCGAATACCAGTATGGATGAGTTCTTTCATCTTCATGAGATAACACCATTACATCCGAGCACCTGAGTGGGTTGATTGAGTCTTGGTCACACTATAGATCATATGTCATGTAGTTGATCCTAAGTGTGCTGTGAAAGTAGATCCGATTATCCTTGATATTCACATAGTGTAGTAACAATGTACAGAGCTTTTCAGCCAGCCTGACTGTAATAAATCCATGATTCTCAGATCACCCTAGTATGGGCCCTTCAGCCCAAGTGGAACTAAAGGTGACCAAGAAGATAAGAAGGGCCTGGAAATGCTAGAGCCACACATAGCATCAGTAAAGTGTGTTGGGCCTGTCTCATAGGTTATGACAGACAACCGATAGAGTGCGTAGGGCCTGTCTGATGGGTTACGACAAACCGCTGAGAGAGTGAGTCAGGCCTGTCTTAAAAGTCACTGGGAAACACCACTGATCAAGTGAGTTGGGCCTGATTTCATAGGTCACAGGACACTACCAAGAAAGTGAGTTGGGCCTGTGTCACAAGTCAGACATACCACCAAGAGAGTAAGTTGGGCCTGTGTGAGATGCACTGACATACCACCAAGAGAGTGGGTTGGGCCTGTGTAACAAGTCATGACATACAGTGGCTCAAAAAACTGTCCCAATGTTTGCATGTTTTTCACTAAATGCAACAATCCCCAATACCCCCTAATCCTCACCCTAACATATGAGTGTATGAAATAATGTACATACTCATGGCTTTCTATGGACCCAAGGATTAAAGGATGTGAACAGGATTTGATGAAATGGCAGCCATTTCAAAATGACAACTCATTGGGACAGTTTTTTGACTTTATACTTTTGTTATGTATATTGGGCCCTAGCATGCTGTAATTTGATTACATTCATTTAGTAATCATTCTATTATGTCACCTTTATGTAAATGTATGTGAGCCAGCACATGAAACTCCTACCATTTCATGTTATTTTCCCATTCTCATCAAGCAACTTATCTTTGCTTCTCAAAGGAATAAGTACTTTCTCTTGGTCTTTTCACAAGGCAAAGTGTATCCCAAACTGGCCTAAGCAAGTCTGCAGTATCCAGGAACCATCAAGAAATCCAGCCAGAGAAGATCAGACTTCTTGGTGGCCATCCCTAAAAACATACCCCTATCAATATGAGAGCTATTGTTGAATAAATCATTACTAGCAAGGCCAAAAGTGCTGTTTAGATCACCAAAATTCACCCATTCTATCATCAATACTCCTGTCTGCCCCCAGACAGTAAAAATACCCTCAAGGAAGCTTCCTTAATGGCTGTGATAAAGATACAAAGCCCTTGCTTTCTAGGGGTTATAAGAAAAGATATCAGTATTGGATTATGGGAGACTGGAAGTGGGTTATATGGTCATATGGGATTTGATTCAATAGATATGGGTCAGATGGTAATGAATATGTGTGGAAAAAGAAGGAAATATGGCTGATTGCTAGGTAAATCAAAGGTACAATCAAGTATGGAGAAGGTTTATTGATGGTATGGGACTGCATAGGGTGGAATGGAGTAGGGGTTTTGAATTAGGTGGAAGGGGAAATGGGTACTGACTAGTATGTGGCAATTTTTGAGTAGGGGTTGCTGTAAAGCATGGAGAATTCTGGGATCCTAGAAAATGATATCATTTTTCAACAAGATAATGATCTCATGCATCCATCTAGAAGAGTCCAAGCATGGTTTAAAATATAAGGGATCAGATTTTTAGATAGCCTGCACAATCCCCAGACCTTAACCTTGTTGAACATACTTGGAATCATCTCAAGAGATGCCTCTCAGCTTGTAAGAGTACACTTAAAGGAGTTCATCAACTTTGGGAAAGGATAGTGGGGGAGTGGGGGAAGATTTCTATGGAGGTGTGTCAAAAATGGATAGAAAGCATGCCAAGAAGTATTGAAGTGATTATCAAGGCCAAAGGAGCTCATACCATATACTAGATACCTAGATTTATATAAAGTCAAAAAACTGTTCCAATGGGTTGTCATTTTGAAATGGCTGCCATTTCATCAAATCCTGTTCAAATCCACGAGTATGTACATTACTTCATACACTCATATGTTAGGGTGAGGATTATGAGGTATTGGGGGTTATTGCATTTAGTGAAAAACATGCAAACATTGGGACAGTTTTTTGAGCCACTGTATGTTGATGCTTCCATGGGATGATGCCATGCATCATCCCATGTATCATGATGCATCACCATGCACCACAGGCACTTATATGGACACTTGAGTACTTAAACAGTGGCATGATGCATGGTGATGCATGCTCCTGGAATATATACCACTCATCTGCTATTCTTGTGTCTTACGCATCTCTCACTCCTAGTACAAGCCCTTTTGAGCACGACCTCTGCTACTAGCTCATCCCACAGCACAGGTCCAGTGAGTACCCAAGGCTAATGTCCTGGTCAAACCAGGGTTGTCTGCGGTTGTGAACCATAAGAATTCAAGAATTGAAAACTGGCTGAGCGAGGTTGAGGTGTACTCTGGTGCTAACCCTGTTGCCTCAGGTGCCATCAATTGTTCAAGATGGCACACTTCCTTGACAGCGGTTTCTTCAAAGATGTGCATGTCATGCAGTTGGCATTTGAATATACTGTTATTGGCAATGCGAATGACCTGTTCTAAGTATTTGGTTGCCATCTTGAGTGTTCCTGCAACACGACCACATGATGATGCATGGTTGCACCACTTCTATCAGTGCATGACCAACCAGATATACAATTCTTACAGGCTGCTCTTCCACACTTTCTGATTTCTCCATTCATAATATCCACAATATGTGAGTCTATGAATGTTCCCATAGCACAACTGTACAACAACACCCGGTCGCATCACTGGTGTCAGTGCATGACCCACTAGATGATTTCTGTAATCTGGTTCTGACTTGTCAACTGTGTAATTCATATACCTGAGCCACAATGGTTGTATTTGTTCTAAGGCAAGACACAAGTGGTAATATTCACTATTTACAGTTGCTGACAAGCACCAACATGATATGATGAGCCAAACTATGCATGCTTCCTTCTTCATATGGGTGTCAGTTAAAAATGTGAGCACAGTACAGAAAAATATAAACTTACTTAGAACCATGATGGTTACTGGGATCAGTATTCCTCCTTTTTTTATTGATGGTTGTTGATGCTTGCATAGCCCATGCACTCCCACCAATGGAGTTGGCAAGGTTGGCATGAGTGGAGAGCACAGGATGGCATGCACTATGGTGGATTTCTGCCATATCTCCGACTTCTGAAGGAGAGGCTTCTAATGGCACAGGGTTGTTGGTGGTGTTCAAGTTGGGAGTATTGTGTGCTACAGGGAAAGCCAGAGGATCATGGGACTGAGAGGTGCTTTCTGGTTGTGCATGGGAAACACTGTTTGCACTGGGTGAACAGCTTGCCACTATTGGGATTGACTGCAACAGATGTGCTATTGTCAGAGCCTTGGAACTCTGTAGGCTAGAAGCGACAGCATGCAGCTGGTTTGTCCTGTTTGGCACAATGCTGGGAGTGAAACACATATGATCAGGGGCTATTTGAGCAGAAATTATCAGGCATGGGTTAGAATCATTCAATTGGCCAACATTGGGCACTACAGCTTGGAGATGCTCTGCCCTGCTCAACACATTGCTTAGAGTGGGATGAGGGAGGGCCATTTGGTTAGAAGCACTCAAATAGTTGATCTTGGGCACTACAGCTTGAGCCCTGCTTGAGACTTTGCTTGGAGTGGAATGAAGGGGGTCCATTTGGTTGGGAATTAAAGGGTGTGCAAGTCCGTGGGCAGAATAATTTGAATGATTGATGTGAGGTACCCCCTGTAGTGCTTCGAACAAAGACAGCCCCAGAAAATTGAATGCCGGAAAAGTGTAAGGTACCAAATATGCAGAGTTTTGTGGGGCAGTGGCACTGGAAGAGACATCTGTTGGGAAATATGGTAAAGACATGTTGAGCATTGCAGTAAAGTCCATGTCACCAAGATTGTTTGAGTAACTTGAAAAGTCACTGAATGGAGTGGATGAGCACAAGCTCCAATAAGCAGCAGGAGTCCCACTGTCATACCCCAAGGACAATGGTGCCTGGAAGCTACTGTGGAAGTCACTGGGAGAGTCATCATGTTCATTGAGCACTGATAGAGAGTCATTGAATGTCAATGGGGGGTCATCAAGCATCAATGGGGGATCATCAAGCACCAACAGGGGGTCATCAAGCATCAATAGGGGACCATCGAGTTGTCAGCTGCCCTCTTCAACAGGTTGTGCATTAGATGGTGCATGTTGTGCATTAGATGGTGCAGATGATGCTGGAAGATCTGACTGTGAGTCAGCAGTGCCATTGTTTGAACTTTCTGATAGTGCTTTGGTGGGCACGTTGCTCATGTTGTTATTGTCCGCCTCCTCCTTCGTGTCATTATTGTTCACTCTCTCCTTTGCTGTGTTCACCCCTGGCCTCCGCTTGTCCTCTGCTGAAGAACATGTATATGTAAGTGACCATTCATGTTGCATAGACCAACGGTAAACCATACTCACGAAACACTAGCTCAGCAAACTCTGCATATGCACCCATTAGAGTTTTCTCAATGTCAGTCCACCATGTCACAAAGTTGCAACCCATGGGAGTCTGGCCAAAATGAAAACTGTGCATGGTAATTGGTGAGTTTTTGGAATCCTGTGACTCAAGTGATCACTCACAACATCGTTGTTATATCCCAATCTCTCCATGGATTGGGGCCAGCCATCACACATGAGAATTTCCAGCGGGTCTTCTTCAACAATGTCTCAAAGAGGTTAGTCAGCATAGTAGGAAGGTTGTCCAGCGCACTGATTATCATTATCAAGTTAGCACCCAGGTTCATCAAAACTAGTCATGTCAAGTGTAACTTATGCAATAATAGCATCATGGTCTGTTTCTTCACCCCTCTCTCATTCTTCACTTCTTCTATGATGTTCTGCTTTGATTTCAGCCTCATGGATCCTGTTGATCTCAGCTACAACTTCTTCATTTTCATTCTCGAGCAGATTCTGACATATCCTCCGGCCAGCAACCAGCCTCTCCCCCCGGCCATGCACATTACCGGCTGCAACCTCAGCATCAAGGAGCAGCTTGACCTTCTCAGCAAAGTATTTTTCTGAGTATATTTCTACTTTCATTTGAGCATGTAATTTCCCTGCCAGTGATGCCAATGCTGACATCAGGTTGGGCTGCTGCTGGTTGGCGGTGTGCTTCGCATGTGAAGCGTTCATTCGCCATTGAAACCAACCCTGAATTTTCTGAGTACCTGCTCATAAGTAAGAACTCAATGGGCTCCAGAATGTGAATACTGACAGTTTGTTGCTTCTGAACAGCATCTTCTAATTCATATTCTTGTTCCTTCGCAAGTGGCTGGTCTATTAGGATGTTGGAGAACAGCACAGCTCGCTCAGGATAATGTTTAAACCAATTTTCATACACCAATGGCCAAAACTTTGCAAACAATTTGGTTTTCAGGAGCTTTCAGTGCTCAACCTCTTGCACTTCTAGGAACTCGAGTTGACTGCCAACAATACAGCTCATTTGCAGTGACAATGAGGATATGGAATATGAGAATGAATGGCTAGCTGTTTGAGGAGGCGATCAGGTATTTCATATTTATTTCACTGAATCTCTTGTATAACACACTAGCTGTATTTTTAGACTATGATCTTGCAACACTGATGTGCCACAACCTATGCATGTGCAATGGTGGTAGCAATTAATTGGAATGATGACCCAGTCCTGGTATCATTTGCTAAACAGAATGGTAGCAAGAAAAGCAAGTACCATATTTTTATGCCACCATTATACCACAGCCTGGGCATATACAATGGTGTTATAATCAATTAAGGACCTGTTGTCCACCCCTGACAAACACAAGTGTGTTTCATTGTGTACACACAGCAAACGACAGATCTGGTATGGACTGGTAAAGAAGTAGACTGCAGTTCTGTAATGTAGCAACATCAATGCCCTCCATTGCATGACACAACAATTCTTCAAGGACATGGCCTGCTATTCGGACATGATCCAGCTCCACCCACAGGAAGTAAGAGACGTGATGATAACTGTAGAAGTATACTACAGTGTGTAAGTATAGAATATAATAATGGAATGACTGATCTCACCTCAGTACATGATGAGTCTGTGACTGAGGTAGAGACGCATTGGGGTGAAGCTTATCTACCCGACATTATGTAATACAGAAGTAACCGAGTCTGTTTGAATGTAGTCTGTAGTAATAAATAATACAACAATAACCACATCAAACGTGCTCTGTTTGGGCATCCCTAAGGTTTTTTTCCAGTCTGTGGAGGGTGGTCATATACTCGTCTAATGGTGTATAATCTTTGGTTGTCAAGTATTCATGACCTAGTCATTCAGCGAAGGAGTGGAGGGAGGGGCTGATCACATCCAACATTGCCACCTCAAACTCAGCAGCTGCATTAGAATGTCTGTACACAAAGAATATCAATCGGCACATATTCAAACATAAATATGAGTGATACCTTTGAGAACATGGGACCAATCCATCTTTTTGCAAATGACGGCCTGCTCTGTTGGTCCAATGCATCATGGATAGGGAAAGACATGGGTAAACCCATGGATATCACAGCACCAACCCATACACATACCCACCACTTACCCATACCCACCAACCCATGGGTACCTGATTTCATGGGTAATCAAATGGGTATGTGGGTACCTACCCATGATGGGTTGACCCATGGGTTTATAAGGAAGGAGGACCAAAAAGACCAGACCAGACTGAACAAAACTGGTCCTAACAGTCTATGTATTTTAGTCTGAGGACCAGTTGCAACTGGTCCTTTGGAGATAATGACATTCAGGCTTCGCCATGGCTAGGGGGATTGTAGTACAGACAATTGGCTAATGTTGGAGTGCTTAGTCAGCCGATTTGGTCCACAGACGGTCGAGATATAAGCATTTCCGGGTGACATGTCATAAATATTGTGGTCAAACTCAATGTGGATGAAGAGATTCCAAAGAAATATGGAATAATCTGGGAAAAATAGGGTACACAAGGGGTCATAGTATCATGTAATCAGTCTTTCAGATTGAAAGACTGAGACTACAACTACAAAAGACTGGACTGGGCTGTGACTGAACTATCAGTCTATATCAGTCTAGTCCAGTCTGGTCACAGTCTTTTAACAGTCCTACAACTGGACTTTCAAACACTAATCCCATCCATTAGCAAGCACAAATTACAGTTTGATGGAACTGTACAGTATCTGTCAACTACTGGGCTATGCATTTGTTAGCTTATAATGGTATAAAAGAAGGCCATGGGTATATCATGGATTGTGGGTATGGGTACCATGGGTACATGGGTACTCTGGTAGCAACCCATACCCATGCATACCCATACCCATAACCCACGATGGGTAGCCTGTACCCATGTCTTTCTCTAGTCATGGAGTCACCCCGAGCAGGTATCTACTGACATGACAAACCTATGGCATAAGACTTCAGATTTGCCTGGTTGTCCCATTGTTTTTCTGTTGCCAGCGAGTTGAATTTGACAGTGGAAAAGTTTGAGCTAGGAGATCTATGTTGTAACTTGGAGATTTGGGGGTTCTTGGTGCTTCACTGTTGTATCTGATAGACTAGTTTTCATCTGCTTTTTTCTGGCTTTCTTATTTATCTCAGCCAAGTGTCTACCTCTATCGTGATGGGTTTTCTGGGAACAGAAGCAAGACTCACTGTTGGTAGTACTTGGCACGGTATCTTCATGCTGCTAGTACCCGTTCTTCTGGAGTTTGATGGATTTTGGGCCGACCCATGAGAACAACTTGGAGCTGAATGTGATGGTGAATCAGATATGTGCAGGCTATACAGCCTGAGGCTTGGAGGTAATACCATATTTGCCATTCGGTTCTGATCAATGAGAGAACTGTGGTGAGGTGCCTGGTACAGTAGGAGATTTAGTCCAAACTTGCATGATATTCCTGGTACACTCATGTAAAAACACGTACATGCAGCTACTTTGCAATCCATAGCAGTAGGCAGAGAAATGATCCCTATGCTTATGTGGTCCGACACCACTATTTCTCCGGGATTAGTACCTCAATCACTGGGAATTCTAAGCCATTAGACCAATTCCATATATGGGTCTAATCAATGAGAAAACTATGATGATGTGTATGATATGGCAGGAGATTTACTCCAACTTGTATACTATTGATTGGTACACACTCAAAAATACATGTGAGCACATGTGTACTGCTTTGGTGTGGTCTGTAACAGCAGGCAGAGGAACAGTCTCAATGTCATATGATTTATTATTTGGTAGATTTAAAGCTGCAGAGATTCAGGTCACTCTAGTTAGTGGTACTCCAAGTCCTAATGCATCCAAGATTGCTCATGGCTGCTGCACACAGCAACTCAGGGAGGGAAGGGCTTGTATTTTTGAAATAACAGGTACTACAGGTATTCAACAAGCATGTCGTCTATGGCCCCAATCAGCAGCATGAATCTGTCATCCAGTTTCTGAACCCTTGCATAGACTGCACCACTGACATGATCAACATACGAAGCTACATTAACCCTGGCATACACAATGACAGTCAATACAATATATGTATACTGCAACAAGACTTACCATTGTGAGAATAGTCTGACCAGCTTACCATGCATAATAATATAGAACAGTGCTTGCATGTCGAGGTTGGGCTGTACATAAATGAAACTGTTGTACTTTGTGATCCCATGGCCACAGGGAATGGCAATCACAGGCAGAGGCATAAAGGAATGGAGGCTATCTGTGCATGAGCATGCATCATTGCACATGGATCAGAAAACATACTGCAGGTGTTCAGTTGCTGTATATGATGTGCACAAAGTTGAATTTCAAGGATAAGTCACCCAACTTGGTGCATTGGAATGTACACTTGTCAAATTTCTCTCAGGAGTGCTATTGGTATGTCAAGGCAGGTATTGGTCATAGAACCACAGGACTCACATTCCATGGTGATTGGACCATCGACCATTGACATTACTTGGCAGAAGTATGGGGAGGATGAGGGAAGTGAGCTAATAATTATCTGCAATGTAAACTCATAAATTTATGGCCCCATGATGCATGATGCATGATGCCATGACAGGGGAATGTAACTGATCATGGAATGGAATGCAGTGCATGGTGCCGATGGAATGCAGCAGGTAATCAGTGAAATTGATTGGCAGGTATGAGTACAACATACTAGATTGCCTCTGCTACATCCCTAGGTTTTCAGATCTTCCACACTCCAGTGCCGTGCATCCCGCTTGCTTAACTTTTGTGGTGAATAAAATGGTTGGTCCAGCAGGCAGTAAGTATTCCTAAGTATTCAGGCTTATGTCTGATGCCATTTTTTAGAGAAACCTGGGCTGTGCGCAAACAGTGTGCAAAGCCCACCCTCAACATCTACACACACTCCAGTTCAGATGGCATGCTCACCCTTTCCGATGCTCATTCGAACAAGAAAACAGTACCACACCACCAATTCGTTGTAGATGCGCTTGGCCGTGTTTGCCAGACTCAGCACCTAGTATCAGTCAGCATACATCCAACAACATCAAGCTATATACTGTGACAAGACTTTACTCCATCTACTGACACATCTAATGAGACTGCCTCAGAGACCCATGATCTGGCAGAGGTTTGTAAGTGCAGGCACACAGCAGGGGTAAGTACTTTCTCAAAACTCCATTGAATCATTCTACAAGTTATTTATTATAGAATCATCCTTTACTCACTTGGCTCAATGACCATGAGCTTTTTCTACAAGAGCTTATATGTTTGGAGGGCAGGTGTGATCAGGGGCTTGATGGCAAATGTGGAGGATGTGAGTCTGCAGAAGCTCGCTATCGGTGTGCTGATTGCTTTAGTGGTGTCATGTACTGCAAACAATGCATCATACAACAACATGCAGCAAATCCTCTACATCATGTTAAGGTGCTTCATTAGCTTTAGATGTAAACACACAACACTGAAATTTACAGGAGTGGAATGGGCAGCATTTCAAGCAAACAGCATTAAAAGTGATCAGATTGCATATTCAGCTAGGCCACCTACCTCGTGAACAATGCCTCAACCCTCAACAAGTGTTTGACAATGACTTCATGGTGATTGATAGCCACAGGATCCATGAGGTAGCTGTGGACTTTTGCCACTGCAAACATGGCAAAGACCATACTCAGCAACTCCTGTGGATGTGGTGGTTCCCCTCTACCTCTGTTAACCCACAGTCTGCTGTCACTTTCCGCCTGTTGGAGGAAATCCAACTTCTGTCATTTAAGTCCAAAGTGTCCGCCTATGAATTCTATCAAGCACTTGCTCATTGCCAAGACAACACAGGTTTCGCTAATAAGATATGTATGGTAAAGCTTCAGCATCATTGTGCACTGACATCGTCTTCTCAGGATCAGTATGAAGCATTCATCTGCATGGTTTGCAAATGGCAGAACCTCAAAATGCTCGAATGATCAGGTCGTGGCCACGATCCTTTGGGAATCCCAGGAACGACAGATGGAGATTGTGCTGTGTTATGCCCGGCCTGTCCCCAGCCAGGGAAGAACTTACCTAATGATTGGGAAGTCACCCCTGGGGCAAGAAGGTATGCACCCTGACCCTACAACCACAATATGGCTGTTAATCTACTTCAGCTGGCTCTATGGACTCTTTGTTGCTCTAGATGCCAACTGTTACGATTCTCTCTTTTCCTTTTGTTTTGTATCAATGACGCGTCTTGTCTTCTTTCCGTGAACTTATCTTTTCTTTCTTCCATGATGACACATTCCTCTCACGTGTTCCTCCCATCGGCGTTCCAACGGTCTCCATTTACTTAGTCATCATTTCTTCCATCTGTTTCTATGCCTACCCTCAACGACTGTATATCCAACATATATAAGTCGTAGATACTGCTCTAGCGTTTCCCCACGCTTGAGCTCCTTTGTCTTCTTGTACTGTGTACAATCTATCTGCTCTTGCCTCACCCTCCGCTGGTTTCAGCCCAGCTCCCTTGAGCCCTTGAACTACTGGTCTCAGCCCAGTCCCTTTGACCCTTGTGTGGATGCCCCCACAAGGTACCCTTGACCTTTGACCCTCTGTTCTATAAGTCCTCGTCGTACTTTTGACTCGATGCTCTTGTCTCTTGAACATTCAAAGGCTACGCTTGTTTCTACCTGGACCAAGTGTAACACCAACTTTCGTCTCAAGCAGAAGACCGTGTCTAGCGATGAGGCAGATCCTACTTTGAGCAATGGATGGGTCTACTTTGCAGACGAATGTGCATACAAAGCATACTTAGAGACTCAGATGAATGTCATACAACCAGTAAGCTTTTGTGAATTTTTATGTTGTGTCTCATACCTGCCCATAGAAGAGTTCCTGCTCAAGCCACAATGCTGTCAACCTAGCAGACGTCAAAAATAGCACTGGGCTGGTGGCAACTGGTGTAGAAACCATTGAATGTGCTCAGCACAATTTGAAATGACCAAATGGTGTTGAAGATCTTCAGAAAGGGGAGCAGTATGTTGTCCACTAGTAAAACCTGCTTGTACTTACAAATGACTAGATACATTAACATGGACTATATGTTTTTTTCAAGTCTCCATCATTCACCCCTACACACCCTCAATGTATCATACAATATTACATGTCAATGGTTGAAAAACATCTGGGATCGGATGACAATGCTTCCTCTCACAATGCAAATTCAGCATGATGACAAACAAGTAAAGTTTTTCATACCGAAATTTCACCTCCCTGCCCACATCATGCGCTGCCAAACTTGTTATTCATTCAACTTCATTCCACACATTGGATTCACTGATGGCGAGGTGCCAGAGCACAGATGGGCCAATATAAACCCAGTGGCATCCAGTACAAAGGAAATGGGTACTGGGAACCACCAAGACACACTAAATAATCACTTTGGAGATTATAACTGGAAGAATGTCTGTGGAATTGGTATATTATGGTTCAATACCAGCTAACAAGGATGAAATTGATTGCGAGTAGGTACCTTTTTAGAGCACAAGCTGCAGGAAGCCCTGAAAGAGCATGTGGAGCATCAAAGCACTCTGGAGGAACTTGAAGCAGCCATCATGCAAGATGATGCAATGGCCCTTTTGGTGTGGCAAACCGAGATTGTTCGTTGGGAATCTGACCTCACCAAACCCAATCCTTTCGAGTCCAAGACTAATGGTGAGTCTTTCCAATGCTTCACATCTCTTGCTTCACTTGCAAGTTAGTACTGACCCAACATGCAGTTTGGCTACAGCTAGCAAAGCAGGACACAAAGACTTTCAAAGATGGTGACCAGCAATATCTCCACGAGGAAATTACTCTGAGTATGTTCATTAGTTCTGGACTCAATCTGCAGGAATCACAGTACATCACAATCTCAATCAAAGCATTATTGCAGATCTAACTTTACCTTGCAGGCACCACTGACCTGCACGAAATCCATTACGTGTTGAATCATGGTTATATTTCTCTCCTAATAATCTAGCCTAACCAACGGTTAGAAAATTCTAATACTTACACCATAGGTAGCCTACTATGTAAACTACCTACCCTCCAACTTTCAGCCTGATAGCT
>JBBPQG010000280.1:0-24699 GCA_038092395.1 Boletus variipes var. fagicola | reverse complement strand
TATTACGACCGCTTCGCCTTCATTGTCATTCACGTGGATTAGGGACTCGTCGAGGAATTCCAAGCCTGGCGCCGATCTTCTGACCGGTTTTGTCAACAACAATATCACTCTCGTCCCCCGGCAGACCGACTCGCTTCTCTTCATTGATTGTACCGCCAACCACTGTCACTAGTGCATCTCAGCGCGTTCATTCAACCCTCACTCAGGCGAATCATTTTTCCACGTTATCGCACCGGACTCCTGTGTACCCACGAGATCGCCCCGAGTCGGACGTCTAGCAACCATTTACGCGCAATCTGCCTTGCCGGTTCGCCGAGCTCTGTCAAGCTGTGGGCTTCCAGACTGTCATTGTCATGTCAATGTGTTTTGTCGTCGTCCTTGGTGCCTGTATCCCTAATCCCTTGTGACGATACATCATGTCTCGTGCCTCTGTCTGAGTCGTGAATCCTACATCGTGCTTCATACGACCAAAAAAAATCGCGGGGCCGTCAAATACGTCAAAGGATAACGACCCGCATACGCATACAAGGACCCGGGTGTACTTCAAAGTTCCTTGCTCACTCTCGGGCCCATCGACACATTGTCGTGACCCCGGATCCAAGACACTTGGACTCAGGACCACCCATCCCTCACACTCGCGTCCAAATCCGTGCCCTTTGTGCGTGCATCAAAGCCATTCCGCGTACGGGCACAGATACGGGCGCTGGCACCCGGGGGTTCACCAGTGCCCTAACTGCACAGAACCTGCTCGTTTTGGGGCTCTCTGATTCGGTTACAGACGTTTCGTGCACAAGGTTCTAGATGGCATCTGGTCCAGTCTTCATTTCCCCCTGACCCCAGAGAACAATGATTAATGATACGCCGTCACGTTTGTTTGGCCCATTAGGTTTAAGTGAGTGCGGCCATTGAATGATCAGCCTCGGCGTCCATGTATGCTAATGGTATTTCTGATACGCACCTCGTTGAGTGTCTAGATATCCCATACTTTGCCTAGATTGCTGGACCCATTGAATGGCGTCTTCATTCCCGGCCAATAGCCACGTCGACGTGTTGTGATGATCTTCTGCCACATACCGTGCACGATCCTCTGTCTGGCTCCAGAATAGCGTACGTGCCAGTCTAGACAGGACACAATCAGGGGCCGAAGAACCTTGCGCCAGCAGCACAGTTTCTATGCCAACAGTCAGGACCGAACGTCAACTAATTTTGAGTGGGCGCAAGGTATACGTTTTCGGCAGCCTCGCTGTTCGGCACCCATCCCGCTCGCACAGCTCGGGTCCAGCCTCGGGTCGGAAAACCTGCGGTTTTTCGTCGACCCCGTTCGTTCTCATCGCAATAGCTCTTTTACGTATCTGGTTACTAGTTAGTCCCACCTTTGTTATTATCTCTCCGATCTCCCATACGCATAGAATTAGTGCTGATTAGAGTTTCCATCCTACCCTACCTGCCATCACTGATCATTTTACATAAACATCCTGATAAGCTTGCCAGTGTGGCCCGACTCCATCTGGGAGTTGTGCCCAGACCTACAAGGGAGTTGCCAAGCAAGGTGACGTTGTGGTTACTTGGTACGCACTACTACGAACGTCCCAGCGGCATTCACGTGGAGCTCGTCGTGCACTATCAAGCTGTCTGTCCTTTGGGTCGTACCTCGAATGAGGAATGCATATGACTCAAGGAGCGCTCAATGGCGGTGGAGAGACGAGGAGACGCCGAGGGTGCCTCTCACTGGAGACTTTCATTAAGCCAACTTGCAAAGCGCACCCAACTGCATACCGACAAACGAAAAGGTGAACAAAGAGACAGTGGCAACAGCAAAAACCACGCAACTAATATTATAATAAAATGTACTCGAAATCAAAAGCCAATTTTTTTTTTCTACCACACGGCGTCCGAAAAAGCTTCAGGAAAAGAAAAGCCTTAGATAACGATAACTTTGACTGAAAATAGATTCATCCAGGGCCACGTTGATGGCTAACACCATTATTGTCAACTCTTGGGGGACTGACTCACAGCACCGTACCGCAACGGCGCCTGGTGATGTAACAACAACCCCGTATCCCGTGTATGACCGTGAGGATTTTGTTGTTGTTGCTGTAGCGGCATTGGCGCGTAGTATTGCAGCTGATGATGCTGGATCTGGTGTTGAAATTGTTGTGGTGTTGGTGGCAAAAGAGTCGGAAACGACGAATGATCGCTCAAAAGGGGTGTCGAAGCTAATAGGGGGGTACCCTCGGCGGAGGGGATATGGGGGAGGCTGCGTTCACGTTCGACGATACTGTCAAAGGAGGAATGTGAGTGGGTGTCGGGTGCACATTGGTGTGGGGAGGGCGGGAACAGGTAGAAGGGAAAGTATAACGCACCCCCGCATCACAGCTGCATTCGTAAGTCGTTTCGCACGCTGCTTGCTTTGATTGTCTTCATACTGATCCGTCTCGTCGACGATCTCTTCCGAGATGATTTCCTATTGAGCGATCAAGGCGTGAACTGATCCACTGGCTATTCTCACGCAGGGAAACTTACCTCGATAATATCTACACACCGCCCACATGACCGAGAGATAAGAAGGTGCATAACGTCACTGGGGCGCGGTGACGTACCTTCAAGGGTGATTACGCCAATAGCCCCTCCGGCAAAACCGGGAGTCCGGCTGACTAGCAATAAATGCGCACGTCCAGTCTGACTATTAATAGGGAAACGTGAGACGATTAGCCCGGAACCGAGTGTGGCTCTACGTACAAGTAATCCAGTGCCTGGAAGCAATTGATGGACGGATGTGCCTCGGGCAAGATAGAGAGTTTGAAATGAGACACAGGGAGAGCCTTTGCAGGGTCATAAACGAGAAGCTACAGCAGTGACTCGTGCATGAGCAACTCCCGAACGACATCAAAGAGAAAAGAAAGACACCTTCTTAACGAGAAGAAGCCCGCGAAAAGCGAGTGGATTTCCCGATTCATGTATAGGTATCCGGGAATAGCCGCTGTTGAGGCTAAAGGGCGACTGGAGGATCAGCACAAGCATTATTTGGGAATGGAAGAACGTGCATGGCGTCCACGGTGACGTGATCCAGGATGGTATCCACACATAGGGTCACGACATCCTAACATAAAAATGTCATAGTATGTATAACTAAAGGACGGGGGGAGGCGCACCTTGATAGGGGTCATGATAGTTTCGACATTTTTGGTGTTGAGCTCCAAGACACCGTTGAGAATGCTGATTTCGTCATCACGGAGAGGTTCCTCGCCAGTGCGATGAAATTGGAGGAATGACTTTAGTTCCGCCTTCTTGTACGTGTGACCCTCGTTCGCGCCGAGGACATGATCTAGAAGCTTGGCAATTGGCCAAGCAATCGGGGCTGGAACGGTGTATAGCGTACTTGAAACGGAATGGCAGGAAAGGACATACCAAACAAGTACATAAGACAGAGAACAAAGGGAGCGCAACGAGCGCCGACTGCGAGGCCATATCTCACGCTAACTGCTTGCGGAATGATCCTAACAAAGGGTCGAGAAGGATCTAAGCAATCTAGCAGAGGACGTACTCGCTGTGAAGTGAAGCAAGGTTGTTTAAGTGAGACAAGAACGGAACAGCGGACAAGTATACGTACCCAAAGATGACTGAAATGGATCCGGAGATCAGGAAGCGGGAAAATGAAGAAAAAAGTAAGAATTCATACCAATTGCGGTCGTGGAGATGGCAATGGCCGCAATACCACCACCGATCTAGGTAATTGAATTTACGTCCGAGGAAGAGAGCATCAGGATACTTACGGCACCGTCCAAGAAGATGGGTAAACTTTCGTTGATGATCTGGAAAAAGTGTGAGGACGGGAAGCGAACAAGGGAAACATGTACGGACGACGTTGGCGAGGAGAAGGACCTGTTCGGGTATGAGCAAAGAGAGGAACAAAGAGATAGGAGTAAGTACTGACGACGAGGACCCAATGGCGACCCTTGCGCATGAGGTTCAAGACTGGAAGGATGAGGGACAGATGTAGGTGATGAATGGGATGGACGCACCTTTTTGTGCGTTCTTCTTTTCGACCAAGTCATCTGAGGAGGTGGCGAGCACACGAAGATGAAGTTCGTCGAGGCCCATGAGTCCGAGAGTAAGACTGACACGAGGTAAGACCGAGTTTATCATCAAAGGAGATGCATCACGATACCCAGCAAACACGCCGCCTGCGAGGACGAGGGCAGCGCTGATAGCAATTTTGGCACAAAATTCGGGAGATCCGACAGGTTCTTGTATTGTTTTGGAGTGGCCATGGGATAGGACGTGTAGGAGGGAGCTTACCATCGCCCCTCGCTTGTATGTAGTTGGTCACTGAAAGAGGGTCAATTCCGATCCGGACTTGAAGTAAATGGCGTAGCGTGCACGTGACCAGTCATATGTCCCTCCTCCTCATCCGTCGTTTGATCATGTCGCTCAGACCACGCAAAGATTCGACCCCATCGCGAGTAAAGAAACGTCCCCGCATCGAAAAAAGGCGCGCGATTGAGCCGTACTCGCACGACGACGTCCTTTGGCACGACGTACGCGCACTTCTCGGCCACGACACCGTACTCAGCGCAGAGCAGCACGCGACAGACTGGGACGCGCCGTTTCAGTTTCGTGAAGAGCTCGAGGTCGTCGTCGACCGTCTCTCTTCAAATGGTGACGCCCTCGCACTCGCACCGCCTCCCCGCTCCAACTGGGTCATCGTCGCACCGTTCGCTCTCCCCGGAGAGCGCATCCGCGTGCGTGTCTACCGCGGCGCACGTCTTCATTCGTTTGCCGATCTGCTCGATGTCCTCAATCCCAATCCAGATCTGAGAGACGATAGCAGAGTGCAGTGCAAGTACTTTGGCCAGTGCTCTGGGTGCCAGTACCAAGTATGTCATCACTAGTTCATTTCATCGGCCGTATGCTCATCTTGTACCAGATGCTTTCTTATGAAAAACAGCTCGAGATCAAACGCAACGTTGTCGTCAAGGCATACCAGAACTTCTCAAGCCTCCCTTCTTTGTCAGTACCGACTGTCCTACCTACTATGGGCTCCCCGAAGCAATACCACTACCGGACAAAGATAACTCCTCACTTCGAGGCCCCGCCAAAGAAAGCTCGCGCGGATCCTCCATCCACCTCCTCCAAGCCCGATTGGCTGAAAATCGGCTTCAACGAGATAGGAAAAAAGACTGTGATCGACATCGAGGTTAGTCCTCATTTTCAAACCTAGCTGTCCTCTCATGTGCATCAGGAATGTCCTATCGCCACTCCAGTACTCAACCGAGCTCTAGGTCCAATACGAGAAAACATCATCCAGTATGTCTGTGCAACTTGTCCCCTCTCCGACGCTGACTCTAGCAGAAACATCTGGTCCTACAAAAAAGGCGTCTCCCTCCTCCTTCGTGACTCCCTCGATCCATCCATACCCATCGACCTCACCAACCCTACCCCAGATGACCCCACCCAACACATATGTGTAACCGACCACAAAGCGACTGTCCGCGAACGCGTCGGCGATACCTACTTTGAGTTCCCTGGACATGCCTTTTTCCAAAACAACAATTCCATCCTCGTCCCACTCACCAACTATGTCCGGGATGCCATCTTCCCTTCCACCGCCACCTCCACGAATGACAACGCATCACCGACCCATCTCGTCGACGCATACTGCGGCAGTGGTCTCTTTTCCATCCTTCTATCCCCCCACTTTCACACCGCCGCCGGCATCGAACTCGCTACCGACGCGATACGCTCTGCCACAGCCAACGCCCAACTGAACTGCCTCCCTTCCGACCGATGCACCTTTCTCGCCGGCGACGCTTCGAACATATTTGCCACCGTGTCCCATTTTCCGAGGGAGAAAACGGCGGTGATTATCGATCCCCCACGCAAGGGGTGTGATACGCGCTTTTTGGAACAACTGCTCGCGTTTGGTGCGGGGAGAGTCGTGTATGTCAGTTGCAATGTGCATACGCAGGCGAGGGACGTAGGGATGATCGTGAAGCAATCTGAGGAGTCCGGCGTAGGTGGGCCATCGGAACAAGGGACGCAGGAACGGACAAGAAAGAACTACGTGTTGGAGAGTTTGAGGGGGTTCGACTTGTTCCCGCAAACGGCGCACGTCGAGAGTGTTGCGGTGTTGAGGTTGGTGTCGGTCGGGGAGGATATAGCGAGCTAGTTCTTGGTAGATGATCTCACAAGTAACGTGTTGCGGTGTACGATCTCAAAGGTCAGTACAGACCTGTCAGCATGCAAGATTGATTCATCTGAATTGTCGATCCTCCTGCCTCTGAAGAATTACATTACTTTCAGCTCTCTGCGGGACGCGAGATGGATGATCGATTTGCCAGTGATCTGGCAGTTAAAGCCTTAAGGGTCGTTCCAGTGGGTGCTTCCTGGACCAATCGATGAAGTTCAGTGAACCTCGATCCAACCTGGCAATTGCGTAGTAGCTAGGGGCCCGGCCTACGCTGGACTCGGATCGTGTCTGAAGGTATTTCGCAATACTTATTGTCCACAACTTATGAATTCATTTTCTGATGAGTAAATGATCAGCACAACCAAGCGGTTATATGCTATCCACATGGTCTGCTTTTGTGCTTAAAGCACAGTCGCCTGGCTTTGTGCTCCTTCCGAGTCTACCTGTTGCCCTAGGGTCATTGTCAGGGCTTTCTCGCGGTATGCAACTACGTACTAGTGCGTCGTTTTTCTCATTGGTTCTCTATAATAATTACATCTACTATCTACAGATTGACATGTCACGCATTCTGGTGGTTCCTGGACCGAACCTCCGGATTGGCCAACATGCTCCCACTTTCCAATCTGACCCCGAGCTTCCCGCGAAAGACGTCCTCAGCAGTAAAATGGGACAGACATGTCGCACGTAAACGTGAGATGATGATACTTAAATAACAGGGTCCATGCACTTTTGCCCATGTGATACGCCTTCGTCTCTGAGGTTAGGACCATGACGATCAATACATCCAAGCCCAACGGGCACGCTGAGACCCCCTGTGGCGTACGTGCACACGAGCGCGAGGAACCTGAGTTGCTCGCACGGCTAGATGTGCGTACATACATCTAGTGTGTTACTGTGTTTGCATGATTGGCTACGACTGACTCATGACTCATGTGTGCAGATATCCAAACTGACGATTCGGCTGACTGACGCGCCAAAACCTCTTCCAGATCTTAGTACACTCGTGTTCGGTGTAATGGGTGTCCCACTCGATGCAATCGCGATACATTATGCACTGATGTCCATGTTTTACTATTTCATTTATCTTTATCGTCCTCGATCGCGATGGTTTGGGACTCCAACAGAGCTTCAGTGATCACATGGCTACCGCATCATTTCATCCCGCCACTGGATGGTCCGCGCCAGAAAATGACGTACACTGTGTTGTGTTACTCGTGTAAAGTATCGTTCGTTGAACGATCGTCGCCGTCCTTTTGAGTACATTACCTTCGTTTTGGACAGTACCGGACCTTGCTAATGATGTAGCCCCTATGGTTAACCCATCCCTTGATTCCTGAGTGGCCTTCGGGTGAGGGACTAGTAACGTGCCCCAGGCTACTAAACCACTGGCAGGAATTCCAAGTAATCGAGTTTCAACCCGAACGTCGGAACGTCCTTATCTATACCATGGGTGTTTCAGACTCATTTGACAGCCTGCGGGGGAAGAGGCCGCCGTCTACCGGCGAAGGGGTACCTGCGACACATAAAACTGTGAAGCTGCGCGGCGCTTACAATGCCAACTTCACTCTCAGTATGCGCTTGAATTCCGCTCTCGCCTCCAGTTCCTTGTTCGCTCCTACGGTTCTCACAGACCATCATCCCGAGAAGCACCAGCCCCGATTCCTTAAAAATTTCAATAAAGATATCAACAACGCCTCCGTTTACGAAGGGACCTCAGACTGGGCTGGTGCTTTCCTGGTTGAGGGCAACGAGGCGTGTCTTTTCCGCACCGTGTACTGCTTGATCTCATCCTGCCTTGTTCCAACAGGGAGGTTACATTTCTACCGTCGGAACGTTCCACACTCCCTTTGCTTGGGGCGAGAATCGCACAGATACCTGGATCCTGGTCGGCATCGGCGGCGTCGGCGACCTGTGTAATGATAATAACTTTATGTTCTCGGCCGGCATCAATGTATATATAACCGATAATGGGGTCTCTTACAGGGGTAAAGTGACGTTTTAAATCATGGCATCCAGTCACTGACCCCTTCTTCATGTAAGTCTAGGTGGGGCCAGCTGGGGTAACCAGTTCCAGTGGGCATTAAACTTTGACATCGCCCCCGGAAACATCATCCGAGCCACCGTCGCTGTGCATTCCCCCACGACCGGTTTCGCCTCGCTCGAGAATCTCTCCACTGGCCGGGCCTGGTCGGATTCTTTCACTGGCGGTGTGAATGGATCTATGGTCTGCCAGCAGAGTGCAGAGTGGTATCTGCAGCCAAGTAACCACACCAATATCTCGCTTCTTCCGAAGTTCAACCCGGTGACCTTTGTGAATGCCACGGCCAAGACTGCTAGTGGGGCCTCCGTGATGTTTTGACGGACTTGACCGGACAGAAGGTTGTTTTCAAGTTTCAATTCACTCTTTTGTTTTCGCTTTCACTCTTTCGTTTTTGTTTTTGTTTTTGTTTTTGTTTTTGCTCTTTTGTTTTCGGAAAGTGCTGAGTTTCTGTGCCTGACGCTGCTGTCGCATTAGTATTCCTGGGCCAGCTTGTCCTCTCTGCCGTCCTGCAGTTCTATTGCCTCTCAGTGGCCAAGTTCATTTTTGATGACATTCTTGCAGCAGCCCTCCTTCCACTGTGTACAAGATGACTCTGGCCCTCTCATTCAACATTGTAGGTCCCATCTCTACCTGCCTCTGTCGCTCCCTCTCTAACCCATTCACAGGACTCTGTTGGATTGTATGTATACCTGATCTTATCTTCGTCCTCTAAATCTGGGTGATTGCAACTGCAGCTGCAAGTGCCTCGATCCAGAGCAGACAATGGGACTCCATGTCTGCTTTTACTTGCTCGAGATGTGGTTGGAGATAGTGGGCAAACTCCTGCAGTTGTATCTGATTGAAGGGACAGGATGTATCAGGAACTTCAACATGAGAGAGCTGCTCAGGTTGATTCAAGATGAATGGATTGTTTTTGACTGGTTCTGTTTGCAAGTTGTTGGTGTCGTGATGAGAGCGGATATTATGATTTTTGAGATCTTGCCAATCTATCCCATACTCGTTGATGTCACCAGCTTCGTTCTTGTCAAACAGATGAAGACTTTGCTGTCCACACTTGACCACATTCTCCACAAACATGGCATGGGGAGATAGATGCTGCTCACCTTGTTGCTAAATAACATGACAGTTCCATGCAGCAGCCCACTGTGCCATCTCCTCGTTGATTATGTAAAAAGAGTTCATGCAACAACCAGATATGGGCTTGATTGTTGACATTGAGGCCATCCGAAGCTTCAAGCATCTGAAAAAATTCTTTCCATTTGAGACCTACCCCACTCATAACATCTACCCATAAATGTTTGATTTGGATGTTGTGAACACTCCTGCACCACAGATCAGGTTTAATGGTAAAATCTTAGTATGGTTGGAATGCACACACCAGCCCCAGATATAGGAACCTCGTTCAATACCTCTGAGCTCTTCCATTCATGTGGCTACAAGCAAGTTCTTGGTTCCATGGTCACCCTGTACATGGCTTGGATAACCATGGACAATTGCAACATCTTCAAATAATTCAAGTACAGTCTCTGCCCGGTTGTTGTTTGATGTGCGAATACCAAGCACGAAGCGTGAAAATCTGTCGACAAATGCATGGATGACGACTCTCCATCTAATAAGACCTGTGTTTTATAGCACAGGAATCACATTAGAACCAGTCTTTGAGCATCTGAATGATCAATAGGTTGCATACCATGCTTTCCATTGTGATGAACAAGTGCCATAGGCCCAGCAACCTTGTATACTTGCCTTTGGATATGACATGGTCCAAATGAAGCTGCAGGTGGCCCAATAACACAAGTGTAAGATGCTTCTACCCTGCTTCTAGGGACTTGATGACCCAGCTGCAAGAGATATCCATCAATCGTCCTTCAGCCAAACGATGAAAAATGTTGATATATAGATAAGATAAGCATGTCAAGCTGCTCATCGGACAACGTGGAGAGGTCCGACGAGGATCCAGGCCGGTAAATGCGAGTGGCAGTACCACTGTTGTCAATTTCAGTGGTGAATACTGGTGGTCTGGGCTCAGATAATCTGAATTCGAGAAGGTGGTGACGGATTGTGTGAGGATGACAACCATACAGCTCAGTGAGATGTGTGGGTGATGTGGCAACCAGATGTAAGGGCAATAAGGTCATTTGGGTTGATATCAATCCTTGGTCGCCAACTCTGAAAGTTATTGTTTTCCACAGCTCCAAGTTCTGGAAGAATGGGTTGAATGTCGGGGACTTCAGATGATGCAACAACAGCAGTGTCGAGCAATTGGATCATGGAGGCAACACTTGAAAGGATGGTTTCACGGTCAATAGGCATGAAAATATACGGTGCTGCTAGTAAGTTAGAAATCCCCAGACTTGGACAGTGAGTCAAATCGCACTTGTTGGACATGAGCTAGGAATTGGAGACACCTCCGCTTCTGCTCATTGAGCTGAGCTGCATCTCCGAGCTGAGTCCGAAGGGATCTTGAGACCTGGACCCCTAATTCCTTGAATGCAGTGTAAATGTTTTGTATTAGAATGTGTTGGATGTCTTGTTCCATGATGAGTGGTTGCCAGAGGCTAGAGTGCTGGATGCGTGTAGCCACACAGCGAATTATTACTTACCATGTCACTTGGCTGCATTCCTCACACCGTAGTATCAATTCGTTTGTTCTCCGGTTCCAAGTCAACAGCACATACAACAGAAGTAAAATCAGTAGCGGCACTGTGTGCCATCCCCAACTCCTAATAATTGTGTCCGAAATGAGTGTCTGGTGCATCTTGAAAGTGTGTGCTCATGCAGTGCGATGGCCACGATTGACTCTGGTGCGCCGTCTTTGCATATTGCAACCTGGGATTGGGTCCATATACACCTCTCTTTCCTTGACGACGATGAGGAAGCTCACTGTCAGTCTCACAAGTAAGACTGATTCCCACAGTTGACAGCAGACTCATCGTCATCGTCCGATGCCTGCAGTTGCTCCGCAAGGACTTTGTTGGTTCCAGGCCCTACCCCACTTATATCCTACCATCAACGAAGAAGTCGATGCCGCAATCTCTTCACTACACCCATTGAGCGTGAGTCCATCATTGTCATATGGGTGACAGTATTCATTGCCACCCAAACCTCTCTTCCCTGCCTCAAGCCCATCAGTGGAAGTTGACACCACACCTGAACTGCCAAAGCCCTTCACTGCACCATCGAGTGTGAGTCCAGGAGACAGCATCCATCACCACCCAAACCCATCTACAGCGTATTTGCGCGCTATGTTGCTCGATGCATTTCCCCCTCTACTATCCACTTACCCCTTAGAGTCATTCTAGCGTGACACTGTCGCTCCCTTCACAGGTGATGAAACTGAGTACAATGTGTCCAATTTGCCCAGTTCGGTCTCGATGCGGTCCAGTGACTTGGTAGGTCCATCTGGTGCTTCAAGTTCTGACTCTTCTAGGTTGCATTTTCAGTTTACTTCAGTGACGTGGTAGGTTGGCATGGTCAGTATGTTCTCTGGAGTGATTGGGATGGTGGATTGGATGCCTCAGGTACATCTGCTGATGTGCGCTTTCGCTGCTCGTGCTGACTTGCCTGGTACTCAGCTAGCATGTCCATTTCGACTCGTTTCGAGTGGTGGCATGCTGCACTTGTTGCGCTGCCTTTTTCACATTGTTACCATCTGTTTGGATGCTGTCCATATCAGTTTCATGCTCCCAAGTATCAGCATTGTCCTCCTTGAACTTGGCATAAAGTTGACGTCATGTGGTGGGAGTGACTACAAGGCATGAGTCAAATGTTGACATGGTACGAGAAAAACCTTACTGGGAAGATCAGGGGTGAGGCTTACCCTTCGCCGTTCTTGTTCTTCATGTTTGGTAAGATAGCTTGCATACCAATTCCAGTAATTGATGCCATTTACCACCTGAGCAAAACTCTTTTGCCAGCCATCTAAGATTTGTTGAGGTGCAAGGGAGGTTTGCTCAGCCATACTGGTAAGGATGTCCTTGAGCTGCTGGTAGACTGCAGCCAGGGCAGTATTGACCATGGCAGTCCAGCACCCAGAGGTGGGGGTGGATGGACCATCTTCCAACTACAAGGACTGAGATGAAGGGATTGGATGAATTGAATCATCCAGACCTGTGACTGGGATTGCATGCTCAGGATGCATGGATGTAGATGTTGCATGTAAGGAGGTTGGGGGAATGACGCGAGTGATGGAGGTGATGAGCTGTGATGATGTCATACTGTGGGTGGATGGACCATCTCCCAACTCCAAGGACTGAGATGAAGGGATTGAAGGGACCGAATCATCCAGACCTGTGACTAGGACTGCATGCTTGGGATGTGTGGACTCATTTGTAGATGTTGCATGTAAGGGGGTTGGGGGAATGACGCAAGTGATGGGGGTGACAAGCTGTGATGACATCGTACTGTTAGATATGTCATGCTTATGAGTGCTGAGGTCAGTACTAGTTGGGGGGGAGACCTCTGGATGAGGGTCAACAGTTGAAGTTGGGACAGCCGATGGCACTGAAAGAAGATGTGGATCAATCTCCAGCTGAGTTTGGGGGGTGACAGTCAATGGCCAGTCAGCTGATGTCACTGCAAGAAAGTGTGGATTGATGCTGAAGGTGTCTACAGAAGTGGCAGCACCAGCAGAGGAGGCAGGAGTTTCGGTGCATGGGGTCTCTTCAACCACCTGTTGGGCACGCCGAGACTCTGCTTGTTGAACAAGCCTGGTATCATGGACAGTTGGTTTAATTTGTTGGCAAAGTTGAGTAGGGGTCTCCAAAGGAATTGGCGATGGCTGACGATGACCTCTGCCAACTTGGTTTTGAACGTACAAACTGTCAGGACTCTCGTCCAGCCTGAGAGCCAGTACCTCTGTAATTGGCAGCAGAGGCAATTTTGATTTATGAAGTGATTGGCGGGGCATTTATCTACATAAAGTTAAAAAGAATTCTCTGAGATCAGGAATAATATCAGGACATATCAAGAAGTAATTGACGTATATGGGGCCAAAATACAAGAAAGCAAAGGTCTAATACATGCCATCAGCATGAATATCCAAGGCGGTGATAAACTGCTCACCAGGTGTGACCACAAGAAGGGAAGTGTTGTAGGTGTTAGACAGTAGAGTCTAGTGTGGGTTTGAAAAGCTGTCAGCAGCAAAGGTTGTACAGGGGACCAACAAAGTAGCACAGCAAGGCAGGTCCGTGGGGGTGCAAAGGAGGTTGGCGGGGACTTTTGAATGTATCAGAGAGGGTGAGTGGGCATGTGCGACCTCTTTCAGTACTGTCTTTAAGACTTTACATGCACCATCTGGGCACTTTAACATGTCGGGTGGATTTGCCATTAAACCAGGGCATGTTCTATAATGTGAAGAATGAACTCCATGGTGGTTGGGAGAACCTCCGAGAGAAGTCGCAGCATGCCACCAGAAGTTGGTAGTTTACATAACTACGTGGCCTGAATGCTTAGTCATCAAAGCGGTGACCTGCACGAAATCCATTACATAATGAGCATTGGGACTTGACTCAATATGACATAACCATGCTGTGGCTCCTCGCTACTACATATGTCAGAGAAAGGGGACAGTTTGGTTATTCAGGCCCACAACATGATGGCAGTTGATGTATGTATGTAAAGCCTATAGGAAGCAATCAGAGCGGGTGTAACGTAATCGGGCATGATTCATCACCGTTCATGGACTCGGAGGAGTGTCCAAAAGGATAGTAGGATCTGGGCAGGTGGCAATCTGGCTGTATGGATAAAAGATCAATGGAAACAATAGAGAAAGACACCCACCATGCCAGTGAGGACCCTACTTGACCTGGACACTGTTTTCTTCATTTCCCCAAAAGCCTACACAAGGGTGCAATTAGTCCATATCACAGAGAGAAGTGTTACTGTAGTAATGCTCAACATCCTGTATGATGAAAGTGACCAAAGGCTCCACCCTCCTGGGTCATACTTCACCATGACAGGGGGCACGATGCGAATGCAGATTCACAAGACTGTTCGGAGGGGGGTACCAGTTGAGGTGATCATCATACACCAAGAGAATGAAAGGGTGAGAGGGATGAGTGGACATAAGTCTATGATGGCCCTCATTTGTCCCACCTCTTGGGGGGCATCTGGCTGTGTGCCATTTGTAGTCAGCGCAGGCAACATCGATGTTTTCACACAGCTCATTGCAGAGTAAGTGATTGGTAGCTTCATTACTTACCTGGGACTAACCAGGAACCACTATCCACTGCAGATGGGTCATCAAGGAGGGTCTGTCTGTTGACTCATATGAGGCAATAGAATAGGAGCCCACACCACAGAGCAGTGACTGTGGGTGGTGTGCATGGATGAACATGTATGCATTGTTGTTTTGATAGTACACCTTTCATCTATGTCACAAAGTCCTAAAATCGCTGGTTGGTGTGAAATATGGATGTGGCCTACCAATCGGACAAGATCTTGGAGCAATGCGCACAGATGGGACTGACAAGTCTTCTGTGATGCGCCAGACATTCAATTGAGGACTTGAGCCAGACAGCAAACAAAGGAGTCCTCAGTATTACGCTGAATAATCATAACATGTGTTTACTTAGTGCTGTACCCATTGCGCCATGCTGCTGTCAATGCATTTGTGAAGAACTTCCTCAGCTTCCTCAATGCTTTCCACCTTTATACACACACCATGCTTCATGCCGGAGATATGAGGCGCTGCCCAAGGCCTAATGAAGAGCATCAGTATCACTGCATTTACATATGGTCTGTGCTTACCACAATGCAAAGATGCCTACTCGGTGCCCATGTGTAATGAGGTACAGCTGCCCAGTAGATCCCGGCACAGGGAGATCATAGAGAAACCTGTTGTACATAGATTGGACATGACCATCCAATGTAAGGTCCCCTGGGACAAAAAGGCTGAGCGGACCATTTGAGTTGAAATCGGCCGCTGCGATCTTGGACACAATTTCATTTACCATCCTCATTGTTAGGATGGGAGGTATTGTGGGTTGGAACTGGGGAGAAGTTGGTGAAGTAGGCGGCAGTGCCGGGTGGGTATCTTCTGAGTCGGTAACAAGGCTGTCAACTAGCTGACCAGCAATCCCAGCACACTCTCCCAAAAGCCGGTGCACCTGAAGGATGAGCCCTGTTTGGTAGTTAGAATGACCTGGATCCAACAAGAAGGATAAGCAAGATGAACGTATTGTCATCAAGAGTCCTAGAGTCAATGGGGATGGTGCAACAGACTCAGAAGATATTGGGAGTCAAAATTTTGAGGTGGGCAAATGGTTGATAGTTGTGGTGGCACATCGAAGGTGGATGATGTCCATTAATTAATAACAGCCATGTAGAATCAGACTATGTTAGCAGGAACAACAATGGTGAATCTTATCCCATTTCTATATGGCAGAGGTTACCTGGCACATGTGATGTAGTGCATGAGAAGTCTTCCCTTTGGTCGTGAGTGGTTACAAACCTCCAGAGTACTGCTGCCGCACACCTCAAATAAACTCATCCAATGAGTTCCAATAGTCCACTGCCGGCGACGACCTAAAAATCCTTGCTACTTGTCACTCAACATCATCTTGCTTTGCACTCCTCTATCGGACTAGTGACCATGCCAGCCACCAGGCATCCAGTGATCCAGCCTAATGGTACAATATCAGGTAACATGCATTGTCAATACTCTTATCCCCTCTGTGGTCGGCATATGGCATGGCTCATTAAGCGCTTCTATGCCCATGAATCTTGGCACTTTGCCAACCATGAAGAAAGCCGACTCTTCTTTGTTGTGCTACTCAACTGCTTTGATGAAAAATGGCTAGTGAGGGAACATGTTTTCCCTCACTTGCCTCTGGACATTGAATTAGACCATGCACACTGGCAAGAGCTGGAAAAGAAGAAACACAACCTTTACCATGTGAGCCATGCTACATGCTAGTGGCACAGTAATTGCTGATAGCTTGACCTTAGCATCTCATTCGCCTTTGGAAATGGGTCAATTATGGTCGGCAAAACTTTGAGGTAGATTTTGAGAGTCACAGTTGAGTCACAGTCCTTCTGAAGAATGAAGAATGTACATACATACCCTAAACCATCCATATGAGCAATGTAGATCGAGTTTGAGTTGTCATTGTAGTGAAAAAAATTGGCTGTCACTGGTGAGATCTGGTGAGAGGTGTCCTGTTACACAGCAAGTGTGGCAGCCACATGACACATGCCATGTGTAGCCAATCAGGTGATGAATAGCAGTCAACATGAAAGCATTACTCACTGTTGAGTGGGAAACATATTTCTGATCAAGTGATGGTCCCAGATTTGTATTCTTGTATTCTCAACACTACTATGCATGCAAGACAAATAGAACTCATTGCATAAGTCCATACAGGTAAGCTGCTTCCTAATACCCCATGCCACACATGGCCAGTTGCAGCACAAACTGAGATGCTGACGGAGCGCCTTGCTTCATATGCACAATGAAGTCCACAGCTGTGGGTGTGTAACCATGTGCACGCAGGTACTCAGTTGCCTGCTGACCAAGAATGTGGGGGCAAGTTTCTCCAAGCTGAATAACAGAGGTCTCCCTAATGCCATGCAGGGTGCAGATGTGCACATAAACAAAGGTGGTCTCCATGATGTCAGCCACATGGTCTGTCAGTGGGAGAGTGAAAGTTGGCAGCACTTCTGCAACCATGTTAGAGGGCAATAAGTTTGCGGTCAGCATTGGAGGGGAGGTCTGTAACAACCCTTGGTCCCACTATGAACTCTATGAGGGACTTTGTGACATTGTGAGCCTAACCAATAGCAGGATTTGATATCCTAAGGAATTAAAGGATGTATAGCAACAATAAGAGGAATGAACAGGGGATTTCAACAGGTGAATAACAAGTGTAACAACCCTTGGTCCCACTATGAACTATATGAGGGACTTTGTGACGTTGTGAGTCTAACCAATGGTAGGATTTGATATCCTAAAGGAAACAGGGGATGTATATCAATGAAAGGGGAAAATAACAGGTGAATAAGACTAAGGTCTATACTACTAAGAGTACGACTATATATACTAAGAGAGACCGTGTACAGACCAAGCTATGCTAAAGGCTATACTGTCTATAAGTAGTTAAAGGTATGTCCACTGGGTACTATGAGGCGATAAGAGAGACTATTGCTATAGGCTCTAGATAAGAGTGGTTATTGCTATTGTAACGACCCTTATTTCCTTTATGAACTCGAAGGGAACTTGTGACATTGTGAGTCTAACCAATGATAGGATTTGTTATCCTAGAGGCAACAGAGGATGTATATCAATGAAGGGGAAACAACAAGTAAGAGGAATATTCAAGTGAATAAGACTAAGGTCTGTACTACTATAAGTACGACTATATATACCAAGAAAGACCGTGCACAGACCAAGCTATGCTAAGGCTATACTGACCATAAGTAGTTAAAAGTATGTCCACTGGGTACCATAAGGCGATAAGAGAGACTATTGCTATAGGCTCTAGATAAGAGCAGTTATTGCTATTGGACGATAAGGAAAAGTGAGTCAAGAGGAAAAGCATGAGGCGACGATAAGAATGCAATGTGTTAACCATGAGGTGCATAGCCGAGATAAGAGATAAGATCATGTGACTAAAGTCACGTGATTGCTGACTGTGGGGTTTCTGTAGTGGATTAGCAATGGTTAGGAAAGTAAAATGGTAATGGTTTTCCGTGTAGTATGGGTGTGCATTTGTTAGCTTTTTGGGCGAGCGTTACAGCTATTGGTCGATAAGGGAAAGTGAGTCAAGAGGAAAAGCATGAGGCGACCATGAGGATGCAATGTGTAAACCATGAGGTGTATAGCCAAGATAAGATCACGTGATGTATCATGTGATACCATGTGACTAGATCATGTGACTGGGTTTCTGTAATGATTTAGTAAAGGTTAAGGAAATAAAAGGTAATGGTTTTCCATGTTGTATAGGCATTGTAAGGGCAAGCATTACAACAAGTGAATAAGACTGGAGTCTACACTACTAGAAGTAAGACAATATATACTAAGAGAGTCCATGCACAGACCAAGCTATGCTAGAGGCTATACTATCTGTAAGTAGTTAAGAGTATATCTACTGGGTACCATGAGGTGAAGGCTGTTCTAAGGGAATACTGCTATTAGATGATGAGGAAAAGTGAGTCAAGAGGAAAAGCATGAGGTGACCATAAGGATGCAATGTGTATACCATGAGGTGCATAGCCAAGATAAGATCATGTGATGTATCATGTGATACCATGTGACTGCTGGTCATATGATAGGAAAATGTATGACTGGATGGTTTCTGTAGTGATCTAGTGAAGGAAAAGAAAGTAAAAAGGTAATGGTTTTCAAGGTAGTATAAGCATTGTGAGGGCGAGCATTACAAGGTCAGTATTGACTTGCCTAATGATGGCATGGAGCCTATGTTTGTGGCAGAGCCAGGGGTTGTGGCAGTTGGGATGTTCATTTGGGATGGCCCCACATTGACTTGTGGGACATTGGGTATTTCCTGACTGATGGTGACCATGTCATTGGCAAAGGGGGTATCTGTGCACATTGAATAATTGAATGTACGGTTGATGATGAATGCACACATGGGGATTGCTGTATGATTCGTTGCTGATGGAGGCATCAGCTCTTGCATACCTTTCACAATCATGTTGGCAAGTGCCTCCAAGAAGGTGTTGACACACAGCCAACGATAATGTGTAAATTTGCACTGTGATATCACAGCGCTCTCTCTGATAGTTGGACAAGATGGGTTGTCACTTGGTGCAGTAGGGAATTTGACTCACCTACTTCGATGAATTCCCGGGGGAGACCCAACAATGACCACGTAAAAGTTGCCCAATGTCCCCACAAAGAAGTTGCATACATCATCAATATCTTCAAAGGTGGAGAGCAACTCAGAAGTAGTCGGTGTAGTGGAGAGTTTGGCAACGACAGGCTGCACCACCCGATACAAAGCCTGCATCTCTTCCATCAACAGACATTGTATGGCAATTGGGAGAGGAGGTGATGCGTGACCACATTGTATAGCAGTAGGACTGATGTGATGATCAGTTGGTTAG
The DNA here is from genome assembly GCA_038092395.1 of Boletus variipes var. fagicola. Taxonomy (NCBI): domain Eukaryota; kingdom Fungi; phylum Basidiomycota; class Agaricomycetes; order Boletales; family Boletaceae; genus Boletus; species Boletus variipes. The sequence continues at coordinate 5,404 of JBBPQG010000280.1, read as the reverse complement.
TGAATGGCGACATTGAAATATGGGTGCACCTTGATGTACAGATTATTGTCGGTGTGTTGCCCTTTGAGAGGACTATCCATTGTTTATTCTGTTTAGGCATGATGAAGGAGGGGGAGAAGTTAGCGAGTCTGTGATGCAGCATTGCAGGTAGTGTTTTTATATGTGAGAGATGATCCCTGAGATCTGAGAGCATGGGCTGCTGTATCATCTTGTCAAAGGTGTTATCCTCGAAGTAATCAATGACCACACATGGCACATTGGCATATGGACTCACTTTGGATCCACACTGCTGAGTGGGACCAGGTGGTGTGTTTGACGTGATAACCTGAGTCTGATCATGACTAGATCATCGCACCTCAGCACATGGAATCATGATGACATAAACCGACCACCTCCTGTCTTGCACAGCAGGATATTTATGCTGCATAGAATGTGAAATGGCCGTGGAGCTTCTTCAGCCTACCAAGGACTTTCCACGGGTGCGTGATGTGTAATGTGTGACACCTCAAATCTTCAGCTGCATGTAGTAGCCAATCGGGTGAGGAATAGCAGTCATACCAAATGACTTAGAATGTTGTACATGCAAATCTACATGCCCAGATCATAAATTGGGAAGATGGGCACGATAGGAGGACTGCCTGTATAGCAAGATTTGGCTGAGGTATGTCTATACACCACTTTTGCATTATCCACAGGTGTGTGATGTGTGACCCCTTGAATCTTCAGTGGCACATGTGTAGCCAATCAGGTGAGGAATAGTGGTCATACTGAATGACTTAGAATGTCATACATGCAATTCTACATACCTGGATCATAAATTGGGACCTAGAAACAGATGGGCACTACAGGAGGATTCCCTGGATAGCAAGATTTGATATGTCTATTCGTCATAATGCACGCCAGACAGTCTGAGGGTCCTATAGTAGATGCCTATGCTGATAAGGTATTCCCGTTCTGCACTACTAGTACTGCAGTAGTACTACAGTACTTATGATGGGTCGACGAGCAAAATACCTCACCCTCACAAAAAAAACAAGCTGCTCACCATGTTCAACACAAGAACTACACTCAGACATCAAAGTGAGCTGTCCATAGTTGATTTGACTCGAGATCCTATGGTGATGTGCAGAGGTCACAAGCAGCGCAGTGTGCAGAACCATATGGCATACATTAAACATCAGGATCGCCTAGACACTATGGTGGCTCAACCACTAGAGTAAGTAATGGTTTGTATTTTTTGCCACCATCAGACCCATCTGATCAACTACAGAGCTCATGATCATCTACCCCCATCACTGATATCACTCACGAGAGAACCACTGCCAGACTCATGCCTATTCCACTTGGCAGCCCAGAGTACAGACAAACTAGATGAATCTGAGCTTGTCCATTGGGACAAAGACCCATCTTACTTGCAATCTGAGCCAGCTGATACCCCCGAAGAGAAGCAGTTCACAAGAAATCTCATGGATGTTATGTTTGGAAGATGGACACATCTTGAGGTCAAAGCAAGGGCTCACCATAAACAATGATATTGGATGGGCAAGGGGCAAGAGCTAATTCAGGACCTCCGTCTGACAGGCACCAAGGTGTTCAGCCAATGGGACCAACTCAATGATCTTATCGTCACTTGCAAGGCATGGAGGCACAGAGAGATGGCTGGAATATTATTGTGTTGGCAAGCCAGAATAGTCTATTTTTATCACATTGAAGCTTCCTTGATAGCTGATGGCAAAAGTCCTTATTGGACAGCTACAGGAGGGAGTGATAGTACTAGTATTTGTAAGTAGTGTCAAAAATCAGCTATACTTTCTTCAGATAGTCCTGTGGTATCGTAACCATGCAACACCGCTGCCACTACTGCTAAGAGCCAAACTCCACAATCATAATTGTTCAACTGAAGTGCAAGAGTCTGGAGAAAAGCTTAATCAAGGACTCAACAGAGAAGGAAGAGGTCATACCGTGACTGGATATGCTGTCCATGGGCAGCTATGATTGGTCTGTACCTCCGGCAACATCTCTTTCACGATTGTCATCAACCATGTGATAAGCATCATGACATCCTGCAAATGACCAGCTAAGTGAATATTAGATAGATATGTTGGTAAGTACACACCCAAATGTCATTCTGCCATGGCTTTTGTTTGTTGAGACTGTTGAAAAGTTGGAGCTCATTCCAGGACAAATGGGCTATGCAGAGGACCCGATGAGCTGCCAAAGGTCAGTGAATGGGAATTATTCATCCAGAATTTAGTGTATCTTGTGGATTTCCAGAGTACATGGTCACTGGCATGGTACCGGATATGTGTCAAGTGATGGGTTGAGAACACAGCAAAATAATGCAACTCAGGGATATTGAGAGCAGAGAAGAGTAACAGGATGCATCTGTTGATGCACACATCATTGAGGCATGCTGTGGGTGAGGTCAGCCAAGATATGTCTGGACTCTCAAAGAAGAGCTTTGGGAACCCCTCAACGGCTGCGCATTCTCTCACAGTTGGTTGGCTATTTGTCATCGGGATAAGGCTGTGCAGGGCAACTGGCATCGGATCAACTCTCGTGTCCTAATATAAATGTCAGAAAGGAAGCCATACCTGAGGCAGGGCAACCCTACCTTTGGTTCCCAGATAATTTCAACTGAAAGGATGTCCTCATCAGCATCTTTGTGGATATTATTCTCAATTGGGGCTTCGCCTGTCAGATAGTTAACAAAGACTGCATGTTCAGATTCCATACCTCTTTCTGGCATGTCCAGAGTTCTGCCAAGAAGGCTGTCACAGTTATAGGAGTGAGTCTCCTCAGGTGCCACATCCGAAGCTTTGATGATGGTTGAATTGAGCCACAATAATGTGATTTCCAGGGCTCCACCTGACAGAGTGAGCGCCAGCACCTTCACATCCTTGATTTAGGTATCAAACTGAGCTCTCGAAGCTAATGGATTCACCCATTTCAATGCCAATTTCAGAAGATGTTCTCATTGCTGTTGTAGAGCCAAGTAGAATGTTTCATCTGATTGGTGTTAGTGATTATCTTGTTCTGTGAGCTGAAAAAGACATACTTTCATCATTGTGCAATGTGAGCTCTACAGCAGCAAGTTCAGTCCCATACCAATGACAAATATTGTCAGCCTCCATACCTAAACGCCAGTGCTCTTCTAAGCATCAATCATGCTTGAGCATTGCGCGGATCCTGGGATGAACATCTTGGTCATCTATCCAATGTGGAATTTTACCTGCAGAGGGTGAGATCCATATGTCCTCCATCAAGAATTGATGGTTGCACAGGTCATTCGGTTTGGTCAGGAGCAGTGTTAGGAGCAGAATGGATAATGTCAGATCATAAAGGTTTTTGAGTTGCTTGCAGTACGTGTTGAACTTGCAAATGGCACTCATGAGTGCAGGCTGTCGCTTCACAATCACTTTTCATGTCTGTTGGTGGAGTTTTGTGCCTGAAACAATTTGAATTGGTATTAGAAGATGTCCACCACAAAAATCCAGTAATTACCCAATGCTTGCTGCATGCCACTGACCACACAGTCAAGTTTATCCCATTTGAAAAAACTATTGATAGCCTGCTTTCTGATGTTGATCTTCAAGTCCTGTTCTAAGAGGAGAATGCATACAAAATCAAGACCAACACCTTTGAGTTCTGGGAACTTGTCTTGAACATTGAGAGATGCATAGAGAGCATCCACCTTGGCCAGCAAGCAGTCATGCATCCGTTTCAGACTGCCCAGTGCATCCAGCATGTCATCTGAGATATCTGCTTTCCCTATGGCAGTTTTTGCACTTTGAATAGCCCTGACAATAGTGTCAATATCAGCCTAAAGCATCAAAGCAGCGTCAAGTTCTTTTTTGAGGTGTGCTGGTGCATCTGGTAACCATGGTTACAGGTAGCCTAACTACAGAGACAGGTATAAGGGGCCACGTATGAGCTTGAACTGATAGTTGTGACTCTCTTTGAGAAGCCACCAAGCTCCTCCATGAGGATTCCACATTCATCGATCTGCTGTTGTGCTGCTCTGCCTTGCTCTTGCACCCCATGCCAGAGCCTTCATTTGATCCAATCCCCCAAGTTGTCTTGCATCTCAGCTCTGATTGCCATCACTTGATGGTCAATCAACCAAATTCAACATTGTCGCTGGTTTCATCCTATTAGCATAGAGTGGGTAAACATTGCAGATCTTACTGAGGAGGAGCATTCTGTACCTTCACCATCTGAGAGGCCAAGACTGACAGCCATGCAAGGATTATAGTTAAGTTGGCATGACCACTCATGACCGTATGTGTGCATGGCAGTCATGGCAAACTGGAGTCATGACATGATCTGTTGCAGAAAGATGTCATACTAATGTTAGAGTCAGCATTATGCTTGGATGGTCCAGGTAAACAAATGATATACCTTCGAGAGTGACTGTTCAATGACACATCCAATGTCATACAGTGTGACCACTGTGGCCTGGGATGGCAACAAAGAGAAAAGATGGTTAATGAGCGCTAATACATACTTTTGCTGCTCTCCAGGCATGTCAATGTTTGTGAAGAACAATGGTATGTCGTGGCGGCAGATGAGTGCCATGAGACCCATGTCATTGAAGCTGTCCATGGAAGCCTTCTGCTTCTTGCCATCAGCAGCTTCGTAAGATGCCTCATAAGTGTCTATTGCATCATCAGGCACAACTGGCTCACAAATAGCATGTGGATTCTTCCTCTGCTTCTCGACATGAGCACCAATCTCGTCAACTTGCCATTTTGGAATAAAGTACATATGCTGGATCATAAAACTCAGGGCTATCGCCAGCAGACCGGCGATGATGGTGATGGAAATTTCCATCTGTGGCAACATGGATATCCCCACCATCAACAATCAACCTACCAAACAAGGTTCCTCCAAAGCATGCAGGACATTATTGGACAAGACTGGATGCACAGCTTCCTGGGGTAAGTGACTGTTTGGAAGAGCAGGCAGAAGAGGAGCATTTTGCAAAGGCATCATGAGAGAGGGAAGGTGGGACGTCATGGATTGGAAGCGCTGAATAGGCATAGAAGGAGCTGACATGGACACTGTGGGAGGGAGGATTGTGGTTTTTGCATCCCTGACATGATCACGACAGACTTGGAGTGTGGCCTCAATTCTCTATTCAACTTCTACTTGGAGTATGTCAAACCATTGCACATAGTGTTGTTCCCAGCCTGGCCTCAGGCCAACAGGCCAGCCAAGCTAGGCCAAAAATAGGCCAGGCCAGGCCATGACAGTGGCTTCATAGTGGCCTTTGGCCTGGCCTGAGTGTTCATTGGGCCAGGGCCAGGCCAGCAAGCCATGGCTTTGTGCTTGATTTGATAGGTGAATCTCACCTATCTCGCCTACTATACAGTTGTCCAGAACTTTCCGTAAGTCCAGCCAC
>JBBPQG010000279.1:0-24733 GCA_038092395.1 Boletus variipes var. fagicola | reverse complement strand
GGAGAAGTTGTTTCCACCTGAACAACTCTCGCTCACAAAATTCATCGACTTCCCTCTTCCATTATGTACCTCGGAGTCTAGCTCCAAGCCGGAGGGATACTTCGCTACACTTCCGCCAGACGGCACTACCGTATCCAGCCTTGTTGCTCTACTCAAGACCCTCCCGCCCCCACCCGCCGTTATCATACACAAGCTTTCCAGGGTAGCAGAAAGCATGTGGGTAAATGGGAGTCAATCGCTCATCTACACGCATACGGATGATTCCCATCGGTTCCCCTTCTGGATATTACCATTCTGGCGGGCGATTTCAGAGTTCCGTTGTAGCCAGATCAGATGGGGCAATGTGCAACGCTACCTCTCCCATCTCGCACCCGGTCTTCATGAAACAACAACCTTCCAAGCTCACATGGACGTGCTTGCATGGTGCGGTACAGTGGCGGTCGACAGGTTCAAGGACTGGACTCCCATTCAGGAGTTGAGCCAATTTGCTTCGTGTGAATGGCTGAGCGGATCAAACCTCAATGCCATGCCGGACATTATGTATGAGCAGGTCAAAGTTGTCAACCCCACCATTGAACTCAAGTACGGGATCCGGAGCACATACTTCTGTGCTCTGGTTCGCACCGCCCACAAGTCTCATTTACAGGGCCATGCACAACACTCTATCGCTTCATCTCTAGAGAGCGCCGGTACCCTTCTCGCCAACAACCCCCATACGATGTGCTTTCTATCTCATGTCCAAGGCAACCATTGGACAGGGATTGCAATCGATTCTACGAAGCTCCACATCTCCTATGGCGACTCCATGCAACAAGCCGTTCCCGCTGACCTCAAGGACACAATTGAATGGTGGCTTGCCCATTACTTCACCTCGCCATTCACTTGGACATTGCTTGCCATTATGGCACAGATCGACTCATACTCTTGTGGATTGCTTGCCGCAAATGCATTGATGCACCACATCCATCCCAACATCCATCCATTACTTCCGCCACATCCTGCCGACCTTGATCTCACTCGGCTGCGCTGGGGTAACATGATTATCAATGCACATGTGAGTTCAATTTATCATTGCGTCCCTCATATTTTCATGTTTTAAACTAGCAAATGAGAGTGGGAAACAAGTGTACGCCCACAATCGAAGGGTTATTGACCAAGTCAAGACCCCCTCTCTTGGAAGACGGTAACCCTGGAGAATCGTCCCAAGTGTCCCCCTGTTCATCATTATTGCTACACCACAATCCCGCTGGTAAAAAGCCTGGCCCATCTGAAAAATCTAAAAAGCGAAAGAGAGTAGGTTATCTGGTTTATTTTCTATCGTCACCATTAATTTGCTTTTAACAGATGCTTGATGAACCCGCTGCCAGTGCCGACAACATGGAAATCTTTGATGGCGAACTCATTGATGCGCACCCTATCAAAAAGAAGCCAGCTCTGGGTAAAGCTCAAGGCCGGCCTCACACGTCACTACTCGATAAAGTAATGCAACTGTGTCATCCCCCCAACCAACCCAAAAAGCTACGGTACCGGTGCATTGGCAAGGATTGTCGATACAGTCTCGCAGCACCAGCCAACCGAAAGCACATCCTGAAGCATGCGGCTGGTTGTCATCGTCTTCCATCTATGCTCCAGCAGGAGGCAAATGTACTACTCGCGGATGAGAGTCCCGGTGCCATGTTAGAGGCATTGGAGCATGCCTCAGGTTTGGTAGGCAAGGAAAGTGAGGCAGGAGGGACGAAGAAGACTATGATCGAGGAGCAGTTTGGCAAAGAAGGTTCCGCTGTACTAAAGAGAAGACTTGACCTTGCGATCATCAAGCTACTCTGTGTCGTGGCACTACCACCAACCCTTGTCGACTATCCTGAGTGGAAAGATATATTTTTGGTTGCCAATACTGCATACAAGCCTGCATGTAGCACAGTTGTTGTTGATGCACATATCCCAGCTGAGGCTGCTCGCGTTCGTGGACTTAGCTTGGAGTATCTCCATACACAACATCACCTCACAGTTTCATTTGATGGCGGGACTACCAAGGGGACTAGATCAGTCTATATGGTGCATTTCACGACAGCAGATGGTCACAGCTTTCTTATTGAATGTGAAGACTCATCCGACACTTCACATACAGGGGACTATCTTGCACAGATGCTTCTTAGAAACATGGACCTTGTTCGACAACATCGCTTCTCTGGAATTACCTCGGATAACACAGGAAATACACGCCTGGCCTGTCAACTTGTTTCACAAGAAGTGACAACTTGCATTCCAATGTCAGACGTTTGTCACCATCTTAACCTTCTTGCAAAAGATCTTGCCAAGCTTGACATGTTTAGCGAGGTGAGCTACTACCCATGGCGTCATCAGAGTTAGCCTACATACTAATCTACATCAGCTAATCAAAGACCTTCGTGCCATCATTACTTTCTTTCAAAAATCAAGCCATGCAGTGGATGCCCTAGGGGCTGCACGCAGTAGACTAGGTATCTCACGCGGACTTGAGGGCATTGGAAAGACACGCTTCGCTACAATCTGTACTGCAGCAATATCACTGCAATGGTGTCTTCCTGCCTTCCATGAAATTGTAAATGGCAAATCATTCAAGTTTCCAGCAAAGGTATTTTGTTCTCATCAAGATCCTTGCTTCTTAGAATGTTCCTTATGTTTGTCTCATATTTTTGGGGGGCTTTAGAAAGCTACGCTTGCAAATTTGTTCCGATCAGGAAGCATGATTGGCCTGACCTTTGAAATTAACCTCAACCGCTTTATTCAAGTCGAGTCAGCCATTGCTAAGTCTATTGTTTGCCTAGAGTCTACCCAAACCAGCCCTGCTGATGTATACAAATATTGGATTGCAATTTGCGGTAGTATGAAGCAAGTCCTTGATGATCCTGTGAATGGGTTCTCTGGGAATGAGGCTGGCCAAATTTATCGGGTTGTCAATGCTCGGTTTCGTGAGCAGCTTCAAGATGGTCCAGCAGACTGCTATCTAGCAGCTTTTGCACTCAAACCCCGTAAGTAGTCATATGCTAATTCAAAGTAAGCATGATACCTCATTTTTTATGATAGGTTATATTCAAACTGTGTTCTTGCAAAGCTGTCCAAACCTCAATCCACTGGCAATTACTGTCAAGGTGCCACCCCTCACATCCGGAACAAAGATACCTGACTATGATTGTTGGATGCAATCTCCAACATGTTCACGTGTCATCAAGTACCTGAAACAGGTTCTCAAATCTGAGTGGCGGGCACAGTGCAATCCAACTTTGAAAGGGATGCCTGCTGCCGATGTCCGATCTGCATTCATTCGTCAATTCGAGCGGTATGTAAAGGGGGTATATCCTTTTGAAATGCCCATTGGGGAGCGGCAGAGCACACTGTCATATTGGCAAAACCTTACATTGAATGGTGATAGTGCAGTTCTCGCAGTAAGGTTTCTTTCCTTGGTGCTGGACTTCAGATGCTTATCATAGAGTCATCTTTGTCAGTGTATCGGCGAGAAACTCTTCTCAATCAAGCCTAATTCAATGCCGGAAGAGCGTACAATGTCTGTCTTTACCAAGATGAATTCTGCAGCACGCAGTCGACAACAAGTTCGGACTCTTGTCGACATGACTCAGATACGACAATGGCATATGTACAATCCGAAAGTGAGTAAATGTATTATTAGAGTATTTTATTCCCTCACGATACAACAGCGTTTCACTGATACACGAGAACATCCGACTGTTACATTCTATGACCTTGATTCACTTTTGAAGCCAGACTCGAACAAACAGTCCTCTGAGCCAACAATCAGCCACAAAACTGATGGCAGTTACCTAGTGGCTGATGATGTTGATGGAATGGAGGAGCTCGGAGAGGAGGACACACAGACATGGCTCGATGAAACAGACAGCAGTGTCCAGTCTCAGGGACGAGAAGCTGAGCCATGCTTTGACATGGAAGGCGACTTTGACTTAAGAGCAACAGTGGCAACTCAGGTCCTCGAGCAGGGTGAAGTTTCAGATTTCGACAAACCAATGGACGACAATGTGCACAGCGATGCTGATGAACTGGATGATACACATAGTGCTTGGGATTGGTAGAAAACAGCGATGCAAATAGGCTGGTTCACGCAGTCACGTGATGTCAGAAACCCACGTGATCCGGGTTTATTAACTGCCTGTTAATAATCCACCGTCTGCATATGCATTTTTAACAAGTTATTAACGTGCCTGTTGAGTTTTCGCCCGTACCCTATTGAACACGGTCTTGGATTTGGATGGACGGTTCAAACAGTACCCATTGCCAGTCGTTCATTGAGCTGGAGTGGAGAGGTTGGCCATGTGTGGAGGTCAATGACAACCTTGGCACTAATTTGCCTGACGCCTAGCTAGTCCCTACTCGCTTTATCCGAAAAAGACCGATATCGCGAACTTGGTGAAGGACTATGTTTTGTGAGTCACTCCATCATCTCCACCATCTCAGCAGAAGACAACTCTTTCCTTCACAATTCCAGTGTCTTCGTCTCCGTTCATAACTCAAACGCGACCTTTTCGCCCGCAGCCGCCACTGGACGATTGTTGAGAGCTGCGAGGCCGTCAGAGAAGCAGAGAACAGGATGCATGTAGCTGACGAAATAGGTGTCACGTCTCTTCTCTCCCGGGTCACTATTTACCATCGTGAATGCTGAGTTGCTCTGCCTCGAGCCTCTCGCCGCTTGATCCTGAGTGCAGAGCTCCCGCCTATACTAGCGGTTGGTCCAGCGCACATAACGACGACAATGAGGTATTGGGCGGGTACGAGGTGTGGGATGTCCTTGTCTCCAACAGTGAACGTACCTGCTTCGGGTACGCATACGCAGTCACTGTTATCCGTGCGTCGAATGTTAACGGGTGATCTTGTCTCTAGGCTATTGTCTGTGATATGACGAAAGTAAAGGATTCGTACCTAGTTGCGATCGTGAGAGGCAGGTCATGTTGTTTGTCTCTCCCCAACACCTGTTCGCGTCTAATTTCGTTTTAGTACCAACTGCACCTCAATGGTCCCTTGTTTTTGTTCAATGACTTTATCGTTCGCAACACCCCCAGGGACGAAGAGCCACATGAAAAGTATGTGCGCACATTGGCCTGTCTTTTGCGACTCATTACACGGTAAACCAGGTTCTCAATGTGCTGTACCTCGAACGAGACTCGGAAGATGTCCACTCTCAGCTCGACTTGAATAATCCCCTTGGTGAACTCGATCCTTCGATATTGAGTCATGATACGTGTACATCGGTGTAGGTATCAATATCGTTCATCCCACGCTTCTACTAAATATTCGATAGAGAAATCTGGATGAGACCCTGATCAAGTATGAATGCTTAGAGGGATTTGGCACGTTGGTTACAATCGAACGCAATAAGTAGGTCCGTGTTTCTCAACCACGTGTCGCTACTCTACAAGAAGAAACAGTGTTCAGGTCTGACGGTACGAACCGTGTCATTTTCCTGGTTCGCCTCAGTTTTGAACGCTTTCCAGTCTCGTGGGGATGGCCTAAAAGAAGACATCCCGCTCTTTTACGACTACATCCACATAAATGATGTTGTTGTCGATCATCTCACGAGTTCTTGTGCATCAAATGGATACACATTTTTACTTCTTTTCGCTTACCAGAGCTGTTGGCGCCGCACGTAATCGGAGACTGGATCTGCACCTGTCCATGTACACATTGACGCCACTGTGCTTATACGCGCTACGATTGGCTATCGATCGGGGATGCATCTTTATTGGCCACAGCTCGAAGGATTCCGGATCATCGATCAATTTAGAACTTGTCCCCAACGGGGTGACGTGGACTTCTTTTAACAAACCAACCGTCACACCCAGTACATCAACTCATGACCCACTAGTATGCCTCCCTCGTTCTCCTCGATGCATAAATTCCCAACATAGCTTCCCAGGTTCAACACCCAATATCCCCTGTACCCCCTCTCTCCCCAACTCACACAGCTCACGTACGCTCCTTACCTTATTCATCACGTACTTGACGTTCTTGGCCGTTACGCCCGGTATACACCGCAAAAGCTCTTCTGCAGCCGCGTTGACCCCTGCACCCACATCTGGATCCTCTTCCGCCCCGATCGCGATTGCTCGAGAAGGGTCAGGCTCGGGATTGTGCGCTTTGAGATCGCTGAAGATGTCTGTCGTTGCGTAAGGCGAGGAAGACCAGATGATGCGTACGCGGGGAAAGTGAAGCGTGAGCAAGACGATTTTAGACTGAATCGAGGGCGGCGCTCGGTCGGATTCCGTAGATGTACCGCCCTTCTTAGATGGGTGCTTGGCCGACTGTTTGGCACACGGCTTGGCCAATGAGATTGTCTGGAGGTGATAGTTGGCTCATGCAGGCAGGGACGGATGAAAAGGACGAACCTCGAGCGAGAATGCCTTGTTTTCTTCAAATTCGATGAGCAGGACGGGCTGCTTGTAGTGAACTGACATGAGTTCACATTGTGTGTACCTTTGTACAGGTCAGGTTAGCAGCAACGTGGAGGTGCAGTTGCGCAGAGCAACGACTTACAACCGTCCACTATTGAAACTCGAAATCAGGTCCGGTATGCTCTTCCGTTCAACACAGATATCCGGCGTAAGAACGTAATCGCCAACAGTCAGCGTCGCAGGAATAACCAAGAGACCTGATGCGTGCAATAACGACGGGAGGGTCGACCGGAACTCACGCATGTCGACGATGACCTCACACGCAAATCAGTTTCGGGTTGATTGTCAAGGACGGAGCCAACAAACCTGGGATGCCTGTGTGCTCAGCTCCTTTCGCCCACCTGCCAGACGCGAACTGATCGACTTGATGATCTGTTCTCCAGTTTTACTCCCAAGTCTTTTATCCTCGTAGATTGGAAGCAGCATCGACTGCATGGGAAGGGTGAGTAGGGAAACGATCTGTACATAAATGAAAAGACGCACGCCGCGCTCTTTGATGAGACGTTCAAAGGACTCCTTTTCACGCCTGAGCCCCGCCAAATACTTGTGCTCCTCGCAACTCAGCTGATACACCATAAAGTAGACTCTCACACCCAAGCCTGGACTCGAATTGCGGTACACTTCGATACGACGGACAAACTCCAGGCTAGGCTCGAACATCACAACAAACTTGGGTTGTATCTCTGCCAAGACTTGGTCATCCGTGTCATCCGAGTAGGACCGTACGATCACTGTCTGTTGAGGCGGAAGTATACCATAGTGCATGTCGAAGTCGGCGTCGAATTGACTGGCGAGCATCCCCTCAAGCAGTTCCATATCTCCTTCAGGCACCGTCAGGTCGTTCGTCGTCGACGTACTCTGTGCTGCGAGGCTGGATCAACAAAATACTGAGATACAAAGATGAGCGGTAAAACGGGAGAAATCTTACAATATCGCAATCTCTTCGCCGTCATCCAACACGATTACCTCCTCTGGTTTGGAACCCTCCTTGGGTTTACTCGGTGCCGTGGATGACGGGGCACCACCACGGACTCTTCGTCGATTCGCACTCCTGCCTGCTCTCTCTCTATCCTTCTTCTGCAGTGCCTCGCTGACTCCTGCGGAACCAGTACTACCAGAAACCTGAGGGGCAGGTTTCTCGGTTTGCACCGGTGTCCCACCCTTGTCGTCCTTCTGGTTCGCCAGCCTTCCCTTCCAGTATAGGTAACGACGCAGCTTGAGTTCCATCATCTTCCTCCCCCGTTCGCCTTTCGGGGCATCAATATCCATCTTCGACAAGAACTCACTGACCAGAGCAGAGGATTGAGGGGAGGATGTCATGACCAAAACAGTATTCGAACCGCGACCGTCTAAAAGGGTCGTGTCACCATCGTAACGTGTCAAGAATAGAGAAAGGGTTACGCGATGAAAGCGACTCTTGCCTCATAACCTCTTCTTCGATCTCATGCAGGACGTCTGCCAGTAGATCCCATTTCGGAAGTTCCTCGAGAACGGGGTCCATGCCATCGGGGATCCAGGGTTTCGTGGGTTTTGTTGGTGGCCGTACTCCATGACCTTCCATATCATCCAACGCGTCCCATGCGTCTTCGTCATCTACAAGGTCAATCACGGCGGCTGGGCGATCAGCGTTGGTTCTTGAAAGGGTATAACATCGTCGTTTTGCAGTCTGAAAAATAATGTTGGCAGCGTCCGTAAGCATCCACGGAGATTGGTTTTGTCGCGCAGTGCCTGCCGCAGTAGTCGTGTTAGAGGCTGCCAGCGTCTCGAGGTATGCATAGAACCCTAAAGCGTCGTAGGATAGCAGGAAGCTATATTGAGACACAATCAATGGCGAACAGCCTCATCGCAAGGGAACACGCACGTTAGGAGACGTCTTAGTGTCGCAAGATCGCTGACCAACTGCTTGGTTCTGGGTCCAACCTTGTGCCACACAGGATCAAGCTGCCTCCGCACGACCGCATCGAATGACTTGAAGTAAGCATTTTCAACGGTGAGGTCGTCGAGGTCGAGCTGGAGTACAGGATCAGCATTGTCGGAACATAATGTAACAAGAGACCCCACCGATGTATTCGAGCGCTTTAATTCAGAGAGGGTTATAGTCATGCACTGCACTATCGCATGGTGGATGGCTAACATGTTTTCCGTCAAGTGCTGATACAGCTCGACGACGTCAGCTTTGCGACTCTCGAGCGTGTTTTTGATAGACTGATGAAACCTAATCACTGAAGATGAGGAGGTCACTCTCTTCTTGTTCAGGTGACTGACCGGGGATAAATGTGAACGCTCCGCAACTGGAGTTCCTTCATGATATTTTTCAGGGGCGACAACCCGCTGGTGATGAATTCAGGCTGTTCAGAAAACGCCTTTAGAAAACCGGTCGTGTTCTTTTCGCGATACAGTCGAACAATGAAGGCTTCCAATGCAAGAGCCGTAACTCTGAAGAAGCACGTTCAGAGTTATACTGCCTTGACGCGAATGAAAGCCTACCTTTCGGCGTGCAGGACGATGATACCAGTGATGAGCTCGGTGGGCATGTCAGCCTGCAACATATCGACGACTAATATTCGGGATGTCACTGAAATGAGGCCACCTTTCTTGTATAGATCCTGTCTTGGCGGATGTGAATACATTACACCTAAGGAGTGATGAAACAAAGGGCCAACCTATCTCGTTTACCTATTTCATAACCGACGATACGCAAACCAGGCTTTCGACAGCCCATGATACCGAGCTCTTCGCCGATAGCAACCTCTTCTTCTGGCGCAGCATTCACGAGGAGAACCAAGTTCTGTGGAGAATCATAAATCTTCATGAGGGTACATATTATACGCCGTAGCCCGAGACCGCGAGCGAGGATGAGGAGGTCGCTCGTGGACGGGTCATGGATTTCTTCCAGGATTTCCTTGTGAAATGCGAGTAGTGGGGCTGCCATGTCTCGAGCCAGGTCAATTGTCCGCGCAGCCGGAGTGGTTGACTAGCTTGAACAGCTTAGATTCAATACAACTTGCTGCGTCGCTGCCGTCGCGAGTCGAATCAACTGTCAATTGTTGAACTTGAGTCATACATACCACTATGCAGTAGTGGTGGTAGTGCGCAACTTCTTATGTCAGCGACACTTGAAAGTAGCCAGCGAAACGTCTCTCGCTCAATAAATTTGGACCGGTAAGTTCTTCAACTTATCCAAGCGTGAACTGGAAGTTAGTACGAGTAGTACAGCGTTCTGCTGACGGTTTCTTTTAAAAACAAACCGAAAGTGAGCCCACTTTATATTTTAAATTGCTGAGTCAGCAATTACATAGAGTTCTCTTCGGTCCACTTTCAAGTCAACGACCGACCATCATTTCTGCGACGACCGCCAGAAAAAATGGAAATGAACCACTACGACATCCTCATCGTCGGTGCCGGCGTCGCAGGCTCAGCTCTTGCTCACGCCCTCCCTACCATAACCTCGAAATCACGCGCTTCTCCCATCCGTGTCGCGTTACTGGAACGTTCCCTTTCCGAACCGGACCGTATAGTCGGCGAGTTGTTGCAGCCTGCCGGTGTCGCTGCTCTGCAGAAACTTGACATGGAGGGCGCGTTGGAGGAGATCGATGCTATTCCGGAGGGCGGTTATTGCGTCGTACATTCAGGTCGTCTCGTTCATATTCCTTATCCAGACGGTCGACAGGGTCGCAGTTTTCACCATGGCAGGTTTATCATGCGCTTGCGAGAGTACGCCAAGCGCGCACAAGGCGTGGACGTGATCGAAGCTACAGTGAACGAACTCATTGAATGCGAACATACAAAACGAGTGCTAGGCGTTCGTGCTACGCGTTCATCTCCTCGTGGAGATGGCTCCAGACAAGAAAAGGAACCATTTTTTGCAGATATGGTCATCATTGCGGATGGATGCTTCTCGAATTTCAGAAACGCAGTTATGGGCAAGTCTGCCCGTCAGTCGTCGACACGAAGCTACTTCGTTGGCGCTATCCTGAAAAATGTACAACTGCCGATGCCTCAACATGGCACTGTGGCTCTCATCAGAGGGCACGGACCTGTCCTCTTGTACCAGATATCAGAACACGATACCCGCATGCTAGTAGATGTCAAACATCCACTTCCGTCTGACCTCAAGGTAAGGTGTCCTTCTCTTGTGTGACGCTTTTCGCTTATATACCCTTCAGGGACATATCCTTAGAAATGTCGTTCCTCAGCTCCCTACATCACTGCATGTAGCTGCCCATGAAGCGCTAGACAGAGATCGCTTGCGTCGCATGCCAAATTCATTCCTACCTGCCGTAGAACAAGGCAGGAAATACACTAAAGAAGGCGTTTTCCTTCTCGGTGATTCTTGGAACATGCGACATCCCCTTACAGGTGGCGGAATGACTGTTGCTCTAAACGACGTAGTTTTATTGGCACAGATGCTAGCCGAAGTTGGAAATTACAGCAATTGGGATCAAGTCTCTGACATACTTGTTCGCTGGCACTGGGCTCGCAAACCAATGGCATCAACGATCAACATCCTCAGTGTCGCATTGTACGACCTCTTTGGCGCGGATGGTATGTACTCTCATGATGATTCGTCTGACACGGAGACGCATTGTGGCACAGGTGAATACCTTTCGGTGCTTCAGAATGGCTGTTTCAAATACTTTGAGTGCGGCGGCGACTGTATCCGTGGTCCCGTATCCCTTCTGTCTGGGTAAGCTATTGGCATCTAGAAATCGACTATTGAACTCATCGCTCTTAGCATCGCTCCTTCTCCGGCGCTACTATTCTACCACTTCTACAAAGTGGCGTTTTACTCGATATGGGTCATGTTTACTCAACCTCGACCCGTCAATAACTCGAACGGCGAAGTTAAACCTACGCTTGCAGCCCCACCTGTATGGGAGTACCCCTTCCTCTTGATCAAGAGTGTGAAAGTGGTCAGTTGTTTATCATTTCCCTAGCTACTCTGTTCGACTGACGTGGAATCGACCTGTAGTTTTGGACAGCGTGTGTCGTGTTTGGCCCATTGCTCTGGTCAGAGATACGGTGGTGGTGATCATGATGGAATAGAGTCATCGTATATTTTTTGGAACCCTGGTTTTGTTTATGGTAAATTATACCTAGTAATTTTGTTATGATACGACACCAACAGGCACTCAAAGTGAGCACTTATGAAGGCGAAGGAAATAATATTCCAAGACTAAGGAAATACAGGAGTATTGTAGACTACTTATATACGTTTCTATTATGCGCACAGACCAACTGGGTCTAGGGCTGAGAGATATATGCTAATGGGATAGAATATAGGAGAACGGTAAAGACTGTTATGATGTCATGTATGACGTAGTGAGGATCAAGTAGGATCATTGTGATAGTGTGATATAGTGAAAAGTAAAAAGTTCTTTACATTACCCCCTTTTTAACGTCGAAGTTCCATTAGAGACGATTTGGTTGTTAATGAATGCGCGGAACTCGTAGAATTCGGGGGTGTGCAAGATCTTTGTTGTGACGGGAGGAGGAGGTTGTTTTGTACAGATTGGACATGTACAAGGAGAATCGGGTAGATCTGGGTTGTAGACCTCGCGGAGTTGGAGTTTTTGTTTTGGTCGTGGAGCAGTAGGATGAGAACGATGGAACGCTTTAATCGCTTCGGTCGCATGGGATAATTGAGAGTGAGGAATCCATTCATTTTCCTCAGAAGGAAAACCTTTCCATTGGACAAGGTATTCCAAGCGGTTGTGACGTTCACGAGATGCGATGATTTCTTCGATCTCTTGTTCTTCTTCTCCATGAATTAGGTCCGGTGGTGGTGGTGGTTCTTTTTGTTGGCTAGGGAATTCTCCCAAATGATAGGGGTGAAGGAGGCATTCGTGGAATACCGGGTGAATTCCTCGCCATTTGGTGTCGAGCTTTAGCTTGTAAGCTGCTGCACCGACCTTTTCTACCACTTTAAACAGACCGTATCTTTTATCTCCGAGTTTCTTTGAAGGTCTATCAGACCGAATGTTCGTTCCTTCGAGTAGAACCATATCTCCTTTCTTATATTCGATCGGAGATCTTGTTTTTCGATCATAGAACTTTTTCATATCTGCCGAAGCATGTTCTAATGATCGCTTGGCTTGTTCTATGGTTCTTCTCATTGTTTCACCAAACGTTTCGGCTGATTCATTTCGGATCGTTTTCCGATTTTCTTGTCTTATAAGCGGTTGTTGCCCATAATTCAGCATAAACGGGGAATATCCCGTTGTGGTTGTTATATTTTGGTTATGCGTGAATTCGGCTAGGGCTAGCCACTCGGTCCAATCTGATTGGAGATGATTTGTATACAGTCGTAGGTATTGTTCGACTGTAGCATTGTATCGTTCCGTTTGTCCGTCTGTCTGTGGATGGAACGCCGTAGAAGGATTTCCTTCTATTTTCAACATCGTGTAGAGGTCTGTCATAAATGACGAGACGAATTGGGGTCCTCGGTCTGATATCACCTTTTTGGGAGTTCCATGGAGTTTGAATATGTGATCGTGGAATATCGTAGCTACTCCTTTGGATGTGATGTCGGTGGATATAGGGAAAAGGTGTATCATTTTTGAGAACCGATCTACTACAGTGAGAACGGCATTTTTTCCTTGTGACTCGGGTAATGGTCCGATGATGTCAATGGAAATGATTTCCCAGGGGTTTTGTGGGATTTCATTAGGGTGTAGCGGTGTTTTATGGGTCTGCGTAATGGATTTTGTTTTCTGGCATTTATCACATCCTTTTATGTATTTCTTTACATCTTTGGTGACGTTAGGCCAGTAATATTTTTGCATTATTAAGTCACGTGTTCTTCGTGTCCCTGGATGTCCTGCTAGGGGATGATCGTGATTTTGGATGATGATTTTTTCACGGAGTTGATCGGATTTGGGGATGTAAAGCAGGTCTTTCCAGTATACTACATTTTCTTTTTGTGACCAATGCGTTCCTTGTTTATTTAATCCATTTTTTACAAACTTTTCTTGTAAATGTTGCGTTTTTGCTACCAGTGACTCAACCGACTCATCGTCTGATTGTTTTGTTGTTCCGATGGTGTGCACAGCAGCACCTTCGATCAACGAGTTTGGAGCAAAAAAATTTGGTGCAAGCACCGTTTGTTGTTTATTATCATCAACTACCCCCTTTTCAAAGTCTGGCCTCCGGGACAGAGGGTCTGCCGGGTTTCCTTTGCCAGGACAATGTACCATAGTGAAATGGTATTCTTGGAGTAATTGATGCCATCTTGCTTGTCGACGAGACAGATCTTGGGGTTTCTTGTAAAATTCGAGGTTTTTGTGGTCAGTGAGGACCTCGAATGGTTGAGTGGCATCTAATAGGTAATGACGCCACTCCTTGAGAGCGAATACAATCGCGGCGAGTTCAAGATCTCCTGCATGATAGTTTCTTTCAGCATCACACAAGGATCTAGAGATGTAGGCAATTGGGTGCCAGCGATCGTCTTGTTTTTGTGTAAGGATTGCTCCAATACCAATACCGGATCCATCAGTTTCTACTCTGAATGGATCTTCTTCGGTTGGCATAGCGAGAGCAGGGGCGGAGGTAATTGTGTTTTTTAATTTATCGAACGCCTCTTGGCACTCTTTTGTCCATATAAATTCTTTCTTTTCGGACGTCAAAGCGTTGAGAGGTCGTGCGATCTTTGCGAAGTCTTTTACAAACCGACGGTAAAAGTTGAGGAATCCAAGGAATCCTCTCAATTGTTTTCGGGTTGTTGGGACTGGCCATTCGATGATTCCTTTGACCTTTGTAGGGTCCATTTTCACCGTTTGGTGTCCGACAACTAAACCGAGGTATTCTGTTTCGGTTTGTTCAAACTCGCATTTGGTGTGTTTTAAGGATAATTTATTATCACAAAGTATTTTTAGTACTTCGCGAACCACTTTGCGATGTTCTTCTAACATGGCCGTGAAGATCATGATGTCATCCATGTATACGATGACTTTTCCTTGTCCGATAAGATCTCGGAATAGATGATTCATCATGGTCTGAAATGTGGCCGGTGAATTGGTTAGGCCAAAGAACATCACTAATGGTTCAAATAATCCTTTATTGGTGCGGAAGGCTGCCTTCCATTCGTCTCCTTCTTTCATCCTTACATTGTTGTATCCCCATCTGATATCAAGCTTGGTGTAGTATTTAGAGTTTTTTAGCTTGTCAATCAGTTCGGAGATTAGCGGGAGTGGATATCGGTTTTTAACGGTGATAGTGTTTAATTTCCGATAATCTTGGACTGGTCTAAGTTTGCCGTCCTTCTTTTTGATGAAGAAAAATGGGGATGCGAAGGGAGATTTGGAAGGTCTTATTCTTCCGGTTTTTAAATTTTCTTCTAAGAAGAGATCAAGTTCTTTTTGTTCGTTGAGCGTCAGATTGTATGTTTTACAATCTATTACGTGATCTCCAGGAAGGAGTTCAATCACGTGGTCCCATGGACGTCGAGGCGGCATTTCATCGAAATTTTCTTTTTCGAACACGTCTTTAAAATCATGATAATGTTCTGGCACGACATTTTCAAAGGTTCGTTCGTATTTCGCCTTTTTTGCCTCAATATCAAGGTCGGTAGATAACGTTCTTATATAGTTTTCTACATCAACCTGGAACAGACGCTCTTCGTCTTGTTTCTCTCTCTCTTCTTCTTCGGTATGTGGTTCGGGGACGAACTCGAGAGGATGATTATTTTGGCAGGTAAGTGTTATCTTTCCTGTTTGCCAATTAATCTGAGGATTGTGCATTCGCAGCCAATCATGTCCAAGAAAGATGGCATGAGTACTCAGGCGGGTCATAGCCAGAGCTAAGCGTTCTTGGTGATTGTCAATATGTAATTCTAATACTGCGAATTCTTTTATTTCTCCTCCATTATTGGTTGTCCCGTCGGCATTATATACCGGCATTGGTTTTGGCAGATCGTACACCATAAGTTGGTGTTCTCGTGCGAATCGTTCATCAATTGTAGATCCACTGCATCCCAAGTCTACGAGTGCTATTGTTTCGATCTGAGATCCATCGGGTTTCATTATGATTACTTTTGTTTCCAATGAATCTTTCGATCTTTTTCTCGAGATGAATCTCGGTTTCTTTTGTAGATCTCTTATAATCAAATGAGCTTCTGGGGTACTCATTGATCGGATTTGATGAACTAATTTCGGCTCTACTTCGGCGAGCCTACTTTCATGCACAAAGGTTTTTAAATGGTTGAGGGTTCGTTCCTCGTCCATTTCGTCTGCCATCCTTTTGATCCATTCTACAGACCAGGGATCAACCGTATTCATCCAGTTTTTTACGCTGGATTTTCCGATTGATTTTGTCTTTTGTAGGATCGTTATCTTCTTCGGTTCATCGAGCAGGCGCACAGCAGCCACACACTCGTTCCTTAGATCCGAAGGAATCATCTTTTGGACTTCATCGTCCGTTAATTGTGGGTACATACGGCGTGCATCAAGCCGTTTTTGTACGATGGTGTTTGGGTTTGTCGTCATAGATCTGACTTCGACGACTTCAGGGATTTCAATTTGTGGGGTCTTTTCACACCCACAATTCACGATCATATAACTTATTAGACGCGAGCACAAATTACATTCGTGCTGCATCGGGTGAATTTCTTTTTTTGTTGTTGCTTTTGGCAACTTTACTCTTATTTCGGGTTTTGTTGAGGTCTCGCCTTCGTCATTTGTGAGAGAAGAATATTTATTGTACGATGACGATGACTTATTGGGACATGTAGTCGACCTATCTACTGTCCTTCGGGAAAACCCTTCTTTTCCACTTCTTTTATTTTCTCGGCGAGTTCTTCGCTGGTTGTCCACTCCAACTTCTCACCTCTAAACTCCATGATTCGCACTTGGCGAGCGCGGGGTTTGAAATGTTCCTTGCATGGCCATGGTTTGCTGGGGTTGTGACATCCAGCCTCTTTTCCTTGCTTCTATTTCTGTCAGAACCTGTTCGGCTCTGACGATCGCAATTTCCCATTGCGCGGGGTCCTTGGTGTCGATGAGATCCGGCTGGGACCTCTCAACGTATTCCACATATTTGTTGTGGACTCCTTGTCTGATCAAACGTACTAGGATCTGTCCATGTACGTGTTGTCCATACTCGGCTTGGAGGGCCAAGTGCCTCATTCTGGTGAAGAAGTCCTCCACCGTCTCTTTTCCTTGTCTTATCACGAGCAGCTCCTGCTCGGCTTGTCTCTTTATTCCAGCAGACTGGAATGTGGCCTTAACACCTTCCATGAAGAGGTCGAAGCTCTCATTTCGGATGTTGCCAAGGTTGGTCTCGGTCCACAGGTCTGCGAACCTGCCTGCTGCGTTGTTGCCGTTCATGTACGACAGGACAGTGAGAATTTTCTGGGTTTCGGTGGGTTCATTCTCAAACCCGGCGATGTAGAGTTTTATTTGTCTGTGCCACTGCACAAACTTTGCTTTGTCGCCATCGAACTGCGAAGGTTTCGCGACGATTGATTTTCCTGGTCCACGAGGAACCTGGACTTGTGGGGGAACGGGGAGGGCACGAGGAGGGGAAGCGTGCACGTGCGCTCGAAATTGAGCAGCCGGCATTCTCGCTTGTGGTTGGCGGATTGGGGTAGGAGATGATGACGATGACGTCATCACGGTGATTGGAGACCTTGGGACGTTTACTCGTGGTGCACGTCGGGAAGTTGATGCGACAGGTGTCAGCATCCTTGGTGGTTGTCCTCCAAAGACAGGAGGGAGACCCGCCATGGGTCCGTCTCTTTCATACTCTGCTCGCCATCGGGCGTGGTCAAGCATGTACTTTTCGTATGCGACCTCAAGGGCCGATTGGGAGGGGAGAGCTGCAGCGATCTCTGACATAGTGTCAAGAGGGGACGTCATTTCTGCAGTTGGAAAGTAGAGGAAAGGGGCGCGTTTGGCTTGTCCTTTTCGTCAAAATGACGAATAGTAACACAGAGGCCTGATTGCGGTGGAAAGTGGAGGTAGGCAAAAGATACAAAATGTACACTAATGCCTCGAAGGTTTTGAAAGGCGGAGTCGATTTGTTAACCGGAGGTTCGGCTTACTACAGCCTAGCTTTCCAGCACTACGATTTTAACGAATCGTATTAACGACGTGACTATCGGTAATCACGCGAACCGGGGACGATATGTATCGTGTATCCCTACACGTCTAGGTCGATGTCACCTAGAAACCAGCCCTGTGCACTATGGGCGATAGCAATATTATCCTTATTTATGACGGCGGACGACCGTATATTTACAGTTTGCTCGGTTGTAGTCCGACCACAGATTGTGCGCTGGGACGCAGATTTTCCTTAACCCTGGAATCCGGGTATGAAACACTCGAATGCTCGAAGTAGAGCTCGCCAACTAGTACACAATGGGGCTTACACACAGTGGCCCACTATGTACCGTCAAGTGCGAGATGCTCGTCACAGACGATAGGGAATCGGGGTAAAAGGTAACAGAGAACAGGGACAAAGTGTCCAAGTTCTAAGGCAAAGCGATAAAGAGTAGAGTGCAGGTTGGTAGAAGAGTCTTGGAATAATGTTATGGTTCGACACCAACGGGCACTCAAAGTGAGCACTTGCGAAGGCGAAGGAAATAATATTCCAAGACTAAGGAAATACAGGAGTAATGTAGGCTACTTATATACGATTGTATTATGTGCACAGACCAACTGGGTCTAGGGCTGAGAGATATATGCTAATGGGATAGAATATAGGAGAACGGTAAAGACTGTTATGATGTCATGTATGACGTAGTGAGGATCAAGTAGGATCAATGTGATAGTGTGATATAAGTGATATAGTGAAAAGTAAAAAGTTCTTTACAAAGAGGTCATGTAGCACAACCCGAGAACAATATTTCATGACACGGCCCATGCATCCGTCTCTCCAGACACCTTTTTATGCCGCCGTCTCCGTTTCTTCTTTGGTACGCCGTCATCCACATCTCCCTCCGCCCCGCCTGCCAGGATATGGTCAGGTTCGCGTTTCCGCCTATGTGACTTGCTTTCAATTCCTGGTTGGACACTAGCGTCCGAATTCCCCTCGTCGTTCGTCACTTCGTCTTTTTCACCTTGCACCGTTTTTAGCTTCGCGCGCTCTTTCTTACCCTTCCGTTTTTTCTTCTCTTGCTGCATTTCTGTACCTCCGCTTTTCGTGTTGGTACCTATGTCGAGTGACCAAGAATCTTCGTATCGAGAGCCCGCACGTGAATGCAGAGTCTCGCGAAATTCCTTCAATCGTTGAACTCGCTTTGGGTCCCAGTCCTTTTTCGCCTTGCCACCTAGAGTAATAAAAGGTGAACGAGTATGAATACTACCAAGTGAACACACCAACCCCCGTCTACACGATAGGGCGCCAACTTCTTGAGCCCGACATAAGTGTTCAACTCGGCATCTGTCGCAAGCAGAATTTCCGCGGGACTAAGGCCGTAATTTTCAGGAGCGACAGACGTATAATGAAACCGGGTAGGCATGTGGGAGGTCTGCAAAGTTGGCATGTGAATACGGTCCCGGCGGCAGGCTGAACAGACTCACTATACCGCTGAAACCGAGTCTATTCACCACTTCGTCCATGTATGCGTCCACCTTGCGTTGTCGTTCCGCTTCGGTACCTGCCCATTCCGGATCCTCGTCGTCCCAACCCTCACCCGCGTTCAGGTCTGCGTCCATCTCGTTTACATCCACTCCAACATCTTCGACACCTGCTTCCCTGCTTTTCTTCTTCTTCTTTTGTTTCTTCAGTCCTGTCTTTGATTTGGCATTCGAGGGTGGTTCAATATCATCGATGTTAATGTCGTCGTCCCAGATTGGTTTTTCTGCATCTCCGTCGTCGACTATACGCGCATCAGTCAGATGGACACTACCGATAATGGTCAGCCTTACCGATATCATCACCAGCATACAATTCCGCCATCTGCGCGTCATGCTTCGAGGGGTCCCAATCGGCGTCCAGATCAAGGTGGATGAGGGCTGTAAAACGTTGAGTCGTAATAAGCAAATGAAGAACTGATAATATGAATGATACGAATTTGATAAAACTGTTACCTTCATCGCCGACACCACCCAGTCCCCCTTCGGAACTGACCATTTCAAGTTTTCTTCGAAGTTCTTTGGCTTTGAGCGCTTTCAAACGAGCTAGCTCCTCCTTTCGTCGCCTTTTCGACTCCTTTTTGTTGAGGGTATCTTGTCCGGGGACCAAGGTATCGTCGTGTGCTTCCTCCTCGGCAACTGCGGCTTCTACCAAAGTGCGCTCCTTTCTGATTTCTTCTCTTCGCGTTTCGAGGAGTGCTTGTGTTTCCGCTGTCTGTCGCTCTTTCTTACGGGCACGGGCGTCTTTTCGAGTCGTGGACCCTCGCCGAGCGGACAGGAGATCGCGAGGGTACGATGCAATAAGCGCACCACCTCTGTATATTATTAGTGTGTCATATCACAACGATCAACTTCTCGAGGAAAGCTGTACGCGGAACGAGAATACTTACGGTTCCTCGAATCTAAAGTTGTAAGATGTCTCGAACGCGTCTGCAAGGTCGTCGAAGGAGTCTTCGTTTGACAGTGTTGCGTCCTGGGGCCCCCTCTCGTCGTCCGGGCTTTGGTCTACATCCGAATCAGCTTGAGATGTCAACGATTTCCGTTTGGAGTGTTTCGACGAAGGTTCGATAATTTCGTTATACGTGGGCACACGCCGGTTCGAGCGGTCTATCCACCCCCGATTGAAGATATAACTGCGTGAATCGTCAGTCGCTGTCGTATCGAATGAAACCATGCCTGCCCGATCCCGACAGCACAAGGTGTAACACTCAGGTGACTTGGAAACACATACTTCATCAAGAACTCTTGATCAGCCTCTTGCTTCGGCTTCTTGTCGCGTTTCGTCGTAGTTTTCCTGTCTTGTGTCTCGTTCTTTTCCTCCCTGTCCTTTTCTCGCTCTTTTTTGCCCTTTTTCTTCTTTTTCCCCTCTGACTTCTTCTCGCCGTCTCCTACGACCTCGATGGCTGTGGAGGCACCCACCGTTTCGTCGTCATCCACACTCACAAGGTTGCGAAGATCCTCGCCGACCTCTCGCTCCAAGAACACTCTGTATTCCTCTTCCTCCAACTCGATCTCGTCACGTGTACGCGAGCGCGGGATAAGTAAATCGTCGTCTCCTAATTTGCATAGTCATACCAGCCGAACGATGTGATTCAACTCTTGTCCATCATCCGAGAAACGGAAGAAGTAAATACCTTGAGCCTCAGAATCGACCGCACCTTGAAACGCGGCGCGTGTTTCTGAGCGAAGGAGGGCTTGTTCCTCGGTGTGCGTCAAGGGGTGTGGACTCGGGGAGCGTGAGTGCGCGTCGGCGTCAGCGAGCACAGACGCAAGTGTGGCTTCCCGGATTGTCAGTGGTTTCGACTGGTTTCGTAGGAGTATGTTGTTAGTACGAGAGACGATTGCAGCGAGCCTGGATCGCACGGACCTTTTCCTTCGTCTTTAGCTTCGTAACGGGTGCCTTGTCCTGCGTTCGCACATGTTCTTCTGAATAAACGAGTGAATCCTCGCCCCCAAGAATCAGGTCGCGAGCGGTCCAAGAACCGCGCCGCTCCCAGGAATCAAACGCACCTTCAAATACCCGTCTCCCACCTTCATAGATAGCCGGATCTTTCTTCCTAATCCGCGCCAGCGTACGGAGAATGGCAGCATCTACTGCCGGTGTCAGTTCTTCTCCATCCGAGTCCTCTTCCGTGTCTTCAGAGTCTTCAGAATCGGTGTCGGACGAGCCGGACTCTGAATAGTCGGAACCATACTTCTCCTTCACTACACCGTACAAGGATGCATGTCAATGCGGCGTCCGCGTAAACAGTGAGCTTGGGCAATAGATATAACGCACGCTTCGCGAGTTCCTCCCTTTCCTTCCTGTGTTCAAAGGCTTTTGCAAAGTGTTCATTAATTGTGAGGGTGTGTACATCATTCCACTCATATTCTGAATCTGAAAGCATGACGGGTGGTGAGTACAGTAGTAGTATATCAGCGAACAAGTGCGGTTGTTTGTCTTTGTTGACACCGCCTCATGGCGCAGTGCTTCACTGTCATCGTCTCATCGGTCAATCGCGAACCAACAGTCGCCGAGCGAAACGGACAGCCGAAAACTGAGTACTGGTTTTGCTGTCCATTTCGTCTTCGAGCCTGAAGATGCAAACATTCCACTGGGGAGATGACCACGCAGAAAACATTCAATGAAGATGGTCACCTAAGGTATGGACAGTGTGCTGATACTAACGTTGAATGTCTACGAGGTAACCACTGCATCGACGTTCGAACGTTCATCAACATCCTGACGTGTCGCGCATCGCCCTTCATAGGCTAACCGGAGTCGCGTCAAACGGTGTAAACGAGCGTGCGAGATGGCGCATCAAATCAACACGACCAGAAGGAAAGAATAAGCGCTGAAACTCTGCAATGTTGACATGCCACCGTGTCAATGCGGAGGAACAAAGGCGCGACACGACATACTTGCTGTTACCATTACCAAAGGGAGGAACGAACGAGATCATCGGATTGAGTCGACGACCTGGATAATTTAAATAAAGGCTTCGGACATGAAAAGGCCGGATGAGAAAAACTACCAGAATATTTCGGGTCTAGCGTTCGGACCGGTCGCAGTACGCAGCCGAGCAATGAACACTTGAACCCTCATCTCGGTCTTTGCGGATACTTGTATGGTCTGTCAACTTGACCTTATCAGACACGAAGTAACATAAACTGATCGTACCATAGGGATGGTATAGGTCGATGGGTATTTTCATTCATCAGGCCGCTGCACGCCTTTGTTCGCTTACAAGGAGTTCGCATTGAGATAACACCCGAATAAAAAATGATGGTTCGATACCAATTAATTCGGGTGGAGCTCGGAACAATGAATGCTAGCATATCTGAACATATGCAGAGGACTACACAGACGGTATTTCGGACGCATAATTTACATGAGGGTAATACATACTACAAGCGATGTCCCAGTATCAAACCATACGAGCCAGATCCCTGAATTATCTATGTTTGATGGAGACGGATGGTCCGGTGATCCAGGTAGAGGTCATGACTTGCCCATTCTGCTTAATATCAACAATGCCAGCGCCAGATGGGGTATAGGTGCCAGCATGGGCGTCCGTAAAGGTGACCGTACCAAAATTGGCGAGTGGAATGGGACCAGAGTCCACATTGTAATCTTCGACAACCCACTCCGCATTCTGACCGCAAAGAGGAGTGGAAGAAGACAGATCCTGAGACACCCTTTCGTTTCTGGTCAGATTCTCGATCATTGCAGTACCAGATTGCAGCGAGGGAGCGGTGACAGTGAGTTTGATGGTATCCCCAGGAGCGATTGTGATGCCCGAGAAATCGGTTGAGGGGGCGGGGTAAAACTCGTACCAGGCTGTTCGCGAGAACGATAAGAACGGGCGGCGGGTGCAGTAAAGTATCTCTTTACCATCATATGTGGGACCATTGGCAGAAACAGTGAAGTCAACACCGGTCTGGAGAATAGCGCTTGGACAAGTGCCGCCATCAATGCCGACCCAAGCGGAAGCGGAGTCGCCATTATTACCCGAAGGTGTGGGGACGACAAAGGTACCAGTGACAGAATTGAAAGTGTTCTATTGGAACGGGGTGAATAGGATCGAGTGTATTCACAGTCTAGGAAACATGGCGCACATAACCCATGGCCCAGACAGCGCCAGCCCAATTAGTGCTGTATTGCTCATCGGAAATAGCACCGTCAACTTGCTCGAGACGATTGAGAATCTGGGACTGGCGATTGGCGCGACGGCGGGCAACGCGAGCACCTAACTTGGAGGGAATAGCTAGAACCGTAGATGCGAGCAAAAACAAGGGGACGGCTTTGAAGAGCATGATGAATGTTCTGAGGGAGCAGGTTAACGAAAGCCGAAGCTTGCCAGGGTCGACGAGACGTACCTCGTGGCTTTTATGCATTCTGCTTACCGCCTAATGGCTTACTCTGGCGATAAGCATACGGCATTCAACGTATTTTCCATCGAATCCGAATTCCAATAGGCGTAGTCTCGTGGTGATCCCACCAATAGATCGCGATCATGGCTTATCGCTTTCAACGCCCGACTCCCGAGTAGCGGCGCATCATGATCATCAGAGCAGAGGCAGATGCGGCTTCGACTTACTATAAACCCATCATGCCACGCTGTGATCCCGATGGACTTGGTAAAGGCGCGCTGCTAGGGGACTGAGTAAGAACCATTCGTCGCCCAGTACACACAGTGAACTTACAGCACCAACAGGTTGTTCATGCGCCGTCCACCCCCTGAGGCCCCCTGCCCCTGCCAAGTGGGTACTGTACAGTCCGAGTCCAGACTCCAGAAGGTCCATACTTACGCAGTGCTTATGTCATAGAAGACGGTCGCATTGCATTTGGGTGGCCAGACAAATGCCACTGTGGGACACCAAGTGGCATCAGGGCGGCGGGCATCGTGGACGCAATGATGGGGCTTGATAATCCCATACCAACGTAGTCCAAACAGCAACTCCTGAACTAGCCCAGCCCAATGATTGAATATGTAACTACTAAGTAAGAAAAAACGATTGAATGGCTTGGTTCGCTGATCATGCTGGCGCTTGCTACCTCGGGCCGGCTTGGCAGCACATTCCCACAGACGTCCGGAACACTCATCGCAATATGGTTCGATCCCAGAAAAGAATACAATGCTGATTTATTTCAGCAAGGCATGTTAGGAGACTCCTTGCCACCCCTCAACGATTCGATCTAGCGATGCTCCAGACCATCCAGACCCAAACGCATTGATCATCTTCGTCCCCGTACCGCGCAGCACTTCCTTGATCCCTACGTCGAGCGTCTGCAAGTTCCCAGTTCCTTCGGGGGGCGGTCGGCGCATGCTATGCGCGTGCGCCTCTCGCGCGAGTTGACGCAGTATCACGAGAAGAGAAGCGGATGGGACACCGTTTCGCATGAGGTACCAGGCGAGCCAGCGGGATAGTTGTCCTTGCGCCGAGGGCTCATGAGTTGTCTCTGTCTCTGTTTCTGTCCCATCGAAGACGGGTTCACCGCGGGCGTAGTGGCTCAGGACCTTGATGAACTTGGGGTGATTCTGCACCTTCCCAAGGCGTTCATCGAGGGCCTGTAGAGCCCCCGATACGGTGTTCTCGCGAATGAGGGGTGGTCGCGGATTGTTTTCTGCTCGACCACTGAAACGACGGTCAAAGACTTTGCTATAAAAGTCGACCGCGAATCGGAGGTCTTGCAGGCGAAGGTGGAAATGGGATGTAGAC
>JBBPQG010000278.1:0-24792 GCA_038092395.1 Boletus variipes var. fagicola | reverse complement strand
ATGTGGCAGCGAGACTCTCAAGGGTAAAGCTTGGCGCCGTTTCTGGTACCTTCTTTTTCCACCACAGGCTCCCTCTTCATACTCATGCTGTTCAAAGAAATTGAGCTGGCTACTGGATCCAAGTCGTGCGAACCGTGGACGGTCGACCTTGCTGATTTCTCCTCTGTGGTTAGTTTCGCGGAGAGGCTTCAACGTGAACGCGACCGTCTGGAGACATATTCGTCATGAATGCCGCTGTACTGGCGATGGAGTGCGAAGAGACTGTCGATGAACTATCTCGATACGGCACTCTTGTCGTTGCTGTTGCTTCCTCGTCTGGCAGTAAACACTGGCAAGAAATCTGGGAGCACGTCCCGATTGGTGATCGTCGCCAGCGAAGTGGGCTGACCCAGTCACGAAGTTCGATATAGAGATTCTTTGTGAACTCTTTTCTATTCTCACGAAGAAACGACTGCTAATCGAGCGTCGAGATCATGAGAAGTCGTTATTATGAGACTAAACGTAACATTCATCCACTTCTTCGTTGATCCAATGTCTAATGGCTCCTTCCGTGCCATCCTCTAGTTATGAACGTGCTCTTTGCACGCGCATTGAAGGACCGACCGACTCCAGTCTATCACACCGTTGACTGTGAACACACTCAACACAGGCTTTTGTCATGTACTCTAAACTGAGACGCGACTTGCGAGGTCCATTCATGCACGTCACCAACTTCATCATGGAGATATGTCTGGCCCGGACATCCGAACAAGGCAGTCGTCAGCTCGTCTACGCTATCATCTGCGAGCGGGACAGCAGGGGTCGCTGAGCCGTCTGATTTCGTGATCAGCGAGGAGGGAAAACCGATGCAGGATGATCTCTGGGTGAGTGATTCGGTCAGCTGTATGATTAACAGGGTGATATTGACCAAGCAAGCGTCACACCTATGGTCGACTGTCCAACAGGACCATGTTTTGAATGATGACGTTTGTCCTGGATGTCACATCTCGGAAATACGGTGTACACCACACTTTGTTATGATGTACGAAATGATGCATGAATGAGCTTTCTTCGTTCCCGACGCCATGCATTATGGGAGAGGCTATGGGAAGGAGGTGGAGGTCCATGGAGAGCTGGCGACGTGCCGTGCTACTCGATGGTGGCGGTAGGGGGACGATCATCGGAAGACACAAAGTTGGGAGTCAGGAAAGAGTTGACCGCACGATGCAGATTACTGCGAGGCTGAAAACGAGAATATTACTGCTACTTCTGACCACCATCCTAAAACTTGGACATGTATGGACATATATACGAGGTCTGTCGTTTTGCCATCCGCATGGAATGCCGTATCGAATGTCAGGGGACCTGAACTTCTTGCCGGCTAGTCACCTCAAACCAACCATGTGTCCCTTCGACCGTCTCTCATGTTACAAAGTCATGTACGAGCGTTACATTCACATTCACCGTACTTGAGACAAACAGTCTGGCACGTAACTCTGCTACGACATACATTCATTCAATCGGATTTTTTTTTCTGTTTTCTTTCTTTCCTGATCGGTCATTCACACATGTCTCGTCCAATGCAACGGAGCAGCCTCATACTCCTTAGTTTCGAACCCGGTCGAATGTCCACTGCGTGTTGTACTTCCCGGTGTGGGGGACCATCACAATCTGTAATGGGTGAGTGTGAGAGGTATCCGTGCACGAGGGTATGATAAGATGCATACCATTGCGCATTTGCCATCCTGAGTGAGCTCCCAGACATATTTCCCATCAGGAGATTGGAGACTGTGCGGAATAGAATGTGAATAGGGACGAGTAAGGAAATCAATCCAAAACTCACTAGTAGCCACGGTCCTCTTTGACAACGGTCCAGACCGTCTCAGAGGAACCGGAAAGTTGCTCATCCTAGCAGTATTGGATCAGTTCCATATGTTTGATACTCCCTAAGCGTACGCACTGGGTACCAGTACTCTGCACCTGCAAAGGTTCCAGGAGAGTACACGCTCTCAATGGTGATCTCGTTGCCGCCTCCTCCAACGTTCTTGATCTTCCACTACAAAACTAGTGAGTTATGGTCCTCTACAAAGAACTATACGAACCAAGGTGTAGGGGTTGGGTTTGCCTGGATGATCTATGAAGCCTATGATTGATCCAATCGAGACACCTCCAACGAGGCCAGCGACGTCATGGGAGAATTCAACATTGCGGATTTTATATACACCGTTGGGGACGAAAGGGGCCATTGTGGATCGAATTTGGGAGTGTACTGGGTGTTGATGCGTATTCGAGCCGGAATGGCTGGTATTTATACGTCTGCAAAGCAGCCCCTAGCTAAAGCGGAAAGTGCGGCTGAGAAACACTCATCCGAGTCCAAACCATTTCAGAACATCTATAGAGACTCGGAGGTAGCACAAGCGTCCCACAGGCAGGGTGTTTGTGGTGTACTTACTGAAACAGCACCCCGAAATCTATTTGCAGGGACCGTTCTTGCTCCCTGTTACCAGAACCATTTATCCACTTCGAGCGACAGGGACCAATAGTGATACCACGAGACACGCTAGAATCATAGCGGGCCCAGTGGAAATGATATAACCGGCGATCGGTGCATCTTCATTGCTCGGAACCAACCATTCAGGTTTGATTCAGGTTAGTTTGACCCTAGCAGTGTGCCTTGTACGTTACAGAAGTTCCGACAAAGTCGGCCCATCTGCAAGCAGTCGAAATGGAAGGTAGCCAAAGACCGTGCCGAATTATAGATGCGGGGTATTGTTCGGTTGCGATCATTTACATAATACATCGTTCGACCGAACTACAGTTGATATGCTCATAATGCATATTAGGATTTTGTTCGCTCCCGGTTTAATACATTATGAGCATATCAATTGTATATCACAGGTTACCACTGAAAAACCCAACGAGGAGTTGAGTGTCCCTGCGCAGCCATAGTAGCAGGATGACCATCCTAGTCAGTGCTACGGCGAGTCCCTGACGTCGTGGATCGTCCTGGTGCATCAGGGTACAAAAGGCGCGAGATGGCGGCGGATGTACCAGAGCAGGATGAGTTGAGGGTGTACAATGTACACAGTACCAATGGTCGGCGCTGATGGTGGTGAGGAAGATCATGTGTCATTGCCAGTGCGTCTGGGATAACTGTGGTGGGGGTGTGGAGTGAGACGAACTCTGCTGATACCTCTGGCCTTAGAAAATCTCGCGGCCTGGACGTTGAACGTTGAACATTGACATTGTGTGTACGCATTAGAGGTCTGACGTGTTTCCGTGGACCTGCGGAAAGGCCCGACTCCGCCCGAGCGTCGAATAAGGATGTTGGTTGTAACAAAGAATCATGACAGCTTGATCAAGGCCCTGTCCTCTTGATTGTCTCTGATGGGCCATAGAAAGCTACACCCGAGTATCGTACTCGTACTTCAGTCAAAAGCTCACAAAACAAACTCTGTTACGACATATGTACATCCAATTCTTTTTCTTTAGAAATCAGTCATTTGTACACGTCTTGTCCCGTCCTCTGACAACGAACCGAGTGGCCTCACACTCCTTAGTTGACTCTATCGAATAGCCACCTCGTGTTATCTTCCGCAGTGTGAGGGACGAGCACAATCTGTGGTGAGAGCGTGGGAAGTAACCATACATGCAGATGTAGCAAAATGAAATAAATACCGGCTCGTCATCGCCATCGAACTGCCAGACATAGGCCGCATCTGGAGATTGGACACTGGAGAAGCCCCATGTTAACAGGGGCTGGTAAAGAAAATCAATCCAAACTCACTAGTAGCCACGACCAACTCTGACGATGGTCCAGGTCGGCTTCGCGGGGGCACCGAACAATGGAGAATCCTATCAGCGTTGGATTAGTTCCGCATGTTTGATATCATCTGGTACATAGGTGCACGTACTGGGAATGGATCTGCATTCACGAAGTTTCCACAGGAGCGCACACACTTTCGATGGTGACCTGATTGCCGCCCCCTCCAATGTTTTGGATCCTCCACAGGTTCCACTACGAAGCAATGAGTATGGTCCTCTCTACAAGGAACAGCACAAACCCGTTCGCAGGGGTATCCCGGGCCATCCTTGCATCCAACGATCAGCTCTCCCGGGACACCATCCCTTATGCAAACGACGTCGTTGGATGCGACATTGCGGATTACATATACACCATTGGGGATGAAAGGTGCCATTGTGAATGAATGCGACTGGATGTCAATGCACATCGAAGCCAGAGTGGCAGGTATTTATACGTTTGCAAAGCAGACCCCCTAGCCAAATCGGATTAGTGCGGCTGAGAAACATCTCACAGTTCAATAAGCCATCCAATCCATTTCAAGGCATCTACAGAGACCCGGATGTAGCACAAGCGTTCCACAGGCAGGGTGTTTGCGATATACTTACTGAAGCAACACCCCAAAATCTACTTGCCGATACCGTTCTTACTCCCTGTTACTAGAACCATTCATCCACATCGAGCGACGGGGACCCTATTGTAATATCATGAGATACGCTTAGAATAACAAACCCAGTGGAAATGATATAATTGAGTTCGACGATGCTCGGAACCTACTTTTGACCAGTCTAACTCCACTCCGTACGTTAACAGCGAAGTCGGGTTGTTGTTCGGTTCGCTAACAACCATAGGACGGGAAGTAACCGTGACGATACATGTAAAGTGGGGTGTTGATCAACGATTGATGTGTGGCACCACGGAGTAGATGCCCGCTCGCCATTGTTAATGCTTGATCAGGTCTGTGTCGTGGAGTTTTGGTGCATGGCTTCGTGCGCGGAGCCTTGCGACGATTCCTTCACGGCGCGAGTTTCGAAAACACGAGGTAATGAGATGAGTGCGCGGACCTATACAGATCTCTTATTAAGGTGGCGGCCACGGTGGAGAAGCCCTTCACCGCCACCTGCATCGTGTTGCTTGATCATGTCGTTGACAATGACCGGTGTGTTCACGTTCTGACGAGATGGGGGCACCTTGATGCTAATCGTTGAGCAAGAACGTTGCGGGCCAGTTGAAATCAACGCCGGTAACTGTTTATACACAGTGGTCTTCTTCGCGAATGGCGAGTATCTCGTGAGTGGTAGCCTTGAGGGGGTTCGAATGTGGCGAGTAAAAGACGGCAAAGAAATGGCAACATTGGGAGTAAGGAGTGTCATGTGTGTTGCTGTGTTGCTGTGTCCAAGGATGGAACCAAGATTGCAGCGGGGACAGGTTCGGGCGATGTGTTTGTGTGGAACGGAGAAACCCGCGACCATTCAAGCACAAGGAGAACCACGACGGTCACCTTCGGACTCGACTTCTCGCTCAACGGGACGCGGCTCGTCTCAGCACCGAACAGCCGCACAGCTTCGGTTTGGGACATTGCAACAGGCGAACGAGCATTGTTACTCCGCCACGACACAGTGTAATCTGGTGACCAGCCCGCTATGAGGCGTGCCCGCGCAGCCTTCTAAACGGCGACCAATCATCTAGCGGTATCATACCGTACCATGACATCTTTCCTGGCGCAAATTTGCAGCGGGAAGCGACAAGGAGCAAGAACCATGGGTACAGGAATTATGATTGATCAAGAACGATGTCATCCGCGACGTGAACCCGCCTTGCTGTGCTGATACGTTCCGTTTGCGTTATTTTTAGCGTTTGGCCACCCAAGTTGGACCCGGGTTAGGAAATGGAACGCCTTTGGTTGGACATGATGCTTGGGGTCAAGGAGGGGAAAGACGAGGAAAGAATCACGAGCGGGTTGGAAGCGAAAGAGTTGAGCCCTGATGGTGACACTGGTGATTAATTTCGGGCAAAAGGGATGCGATAATATGTACCTTTGTGACTACCTCGCGGGAGAAAGGACTCGAGCTGCACATCACCAGTACGATGGGATACCGCGCAGTGGATTCGTCGAGGTTGTCAGAATGCGTTATTTGGCGTGCGGAGTCTTGGAACGATGCCTTCGAGGCTGCAACTTAACTAAGGCACCATAGTTGTCTCTTATCAAGAGCAACGTGAATATAACGGGGAGAAGTCACACCTTGTCCCTTGACTCCCATCATTTCCCTACTGCATGACGTCGCTGATGACCACGTCATCTACAATGACTGGTGCGTCCTGACAAGATGGAGTGCACATCGATACTGATCGTTGAGCATGGACGTTGCGGACCAGTTGAAATCGACGCCAGTAGAAGATTATTTGCCGTGGGATTCTCGGCGAATGGGGAGTATCTCTTGCGCGTCGCCGTATCCAACGATGGCAGTGTCGAATTATGATATTGAGCGTTCAACTACTTCTGTTACGACGTATATACATTCAATTCTTTTTTTGGTTATTTTCTTTCCTTAGAAATCAGTCATTTGTACACGTCTTGTCCCATCCTTAGACAGCGAACCAAGTGGCCTCACATTCCTTACTAGATTCTCTTGAATTCCCACTTCGTAGTGTCTCTCCCAGTGTGATGGACGAGCACAATCTGTAATGAGAGTGTGTGAGAGGTATCTGTGCGCGCAGATGTAGCAGAATGAATTCAATACCGGCGCGCCTTCGGCATTGAACTGCCAGACAAAGTTCGCATCTGGAGATTGGAGACTGGAGAACCCCATGTTAACAGGGGTTGGTAAAGAAAATCAATCCAGACTCACTAGTAGCCACGATCAACTTTGATGACAGTCCAGATCGTCCGCAGGGGGGCACCGAACAATGGAGAACCCTATCAGCGTTGGATCAGTTCCACATGTTTGGTATCATCCAGTACCTAGGTGCACGTACTTCGAGTTGATTTGCATTCGCGAAGCTTCCAGGAACGCACACGCTCTCGATGGTGACGCCGCCCCCTCCAATGTTTTTGATCCTCCACAGGTTCCACTACGAAGCAGTGAGTATGGTCCTCTCAACAAGGAACAGCACAAACCCGTTCACAGGGATATCCAGGGCCATCCGCGCATCCAACGATCGGTCCTCTCGGGATACCATTCATTAGGCAAACGACTTCGTAGGTTTCAACATTGCGGATTACATATACACCGTCCGGGATGAAAAGTGCCATTGTGAATTGAATGCGACTGGGTGTCAATGCACGTCGAAGCCAGAGTGGTATTTATACGTTTGCAAAGCAGACCCCCTAGCCAAATTGGATAAGTGCGGCTGAGAAACATTATACAGCCATCCAAACCATTTCAAGAGTCAAGACACCTACAGAGACCCGGATGTAGCACAAGCGTTCCACAGACAGGGTGTTTGCGATATACTTACTGAAGCAACACCCCAAAATCTATTTGCGGATACCGTTCTTGCTCCCTGTTACTAGAACCATTCATCCACTTCGAGCGACGGGGACCCTATTGTAATATCATGAGATACGCTTAGAACCCAGTGGAAATGATATAAGTGAGTCAGTCTAACTCCACTCTGTACGTTAACGGCGAAGTCGGGGTGTTGTTCGGTTTGGATCATTTGATTTTGGGAAACCCGTTCGACCAAACGATCTAACGGCATGGCTGAAAAACTCAGACGACGTGCTACGTGAACAGTCAGAACCTATGGACGGGAAGTAACAGTGACGATACATGTAAAATGGGGTGTTGATCAACGATTGATGTGTGGCACCACGAAGTAGATGCTTGCGTCGTTGTCAATGCTATTGCGCCAAGAGACTCTGGAAGACCCATCAATCGACGCTCTAAATCCATAACGACTGAAGACATGCGCCCATCCTGAATTCTGGAAGCTTCGATGCTGCGATTGGCGCATGATGACCCCGAAGCACGACACCTTTCAGGCTGTCGGAACAACTGAAAATGATGACGGATGGAGCGTACGGTCGAGGGATCGATCCGAATTAGTATACCTTTCGAATTGACGCACATGGGATCAGCAGCTGAACTGTATAACTTCTCTCTTACTCTTGTCGTCGCTGGCGTCTAAATGCTCCAGTGATCATACTTTACAAACTAACAGGAGAGTGCCATACTTGACGCTTACCTTCACCAGTTGGACAATTCATTGGCGTCTTCCAGGATCTCAATGTCCACAGGCAATCTTGGGCATTCGACTTCCACTCCGTGATCGCTCATGGGATCAAGAAAAATAGCTTCTATTGCACCCTGGTGGAGTATGAGCTAGACGTCCCTCCATGAATCAGTATAAGAACACAGTGAACGGATAACGTGTACTGGTTGGCGGGATGGTATTCGGGATGCGTCTTGTGTACTTCAGGACACCTCCTTTAGAAACAGGAGACACACTGAAAAGCTGGACGGTGCTCATACCTCGATCCCTTCGTCACGACTAGGGTTGTAGAGTGCCTTGCCATTACACATGCCAGTCAGACTCGATTACGCACAGTCACGTGCATTTGGTTTCTTTCAAGCGCTCCGCGAGTCCATAGCTCTACCCCAAAAGTTCAAGAAATGATGAAAGTCGTGGGGTACGACACACCTGTAACACTGAGTCGATTGACCTTGGTTGAATAGCGTCTGCTTGACCAGCTGCGACTTTTGCGGGGCTTGTGTCAATTAGCACTCGGTCGCTCGCGAGGATGGATACTGCTAGACACGACGTACCGGTTATCGATGATCCTGACGCTGGTGCCCGCAGTTGCAAGCTCCAATGATCAAAACATCTACACAGCTTTCCAGAGGCATCCGCGCGCTGTGAGGGCGGGCTGGGCAGCGAACAGTTGAGCTCGCACTGACAAGAGGGGTGAGTGAACGCAGCCGGCCGCGGACAGTGTATTTGATCGTGTTTTGAGCCATGTCAATTCGGAGTAGCTGACACGACGACGCTCTAAATCGTGCGGTGATGCTTGTCCATATCGCGCGCGTCGCAACAAATAATTCGCGGGGATTATGGTGCACTTGCAGCACCATAATACAGCGCTGCCCTTTGGGGTTGAATTCCCCAGATACACGTCGCCCGATTTTGCTCAAATACAAGCATTCCAGGTCTGTCATCCTTCAAGCTTCAAGTTCAGCAGCTCACTACTTTCTTTCTTGGTCTGGCACCGGGGAGGAACGATCTCGACCCGAATCGGGGGCATCTGGTGGTCTCGGGGCTGGGGGCTGCAGGACGTCGCCAGATAGTACTCTGACTGTCAGTGTTGTGGCCTCGCTACTTACCAATTTGCTAACTGAACTATCCTGCAGGATAGCATACAAGCATCCAGCGTTTCCAAGACCGACCCCAAATGTGCAGCAGGGGAGCAGGGCATGGAGGAAACTTCGACAGCAGCCTTGGATCGTCCACAGGACGTGCCCTCGTCCTCACGCCTCGCAACACATGCGGTCGAGAACGAGAAAACGGTTGTTACGGGTATGGATCCCGTTCTCTATACAGTCTGCAAACATGGCTAATGACCCCACAGGCTCGCGACTGACGGGTATCGATCTTCAACTAGCCATAGAACTAAGCTTAACAGAGTATCATGAAAAGCGGGCTGCGAATATGATGTGGCAACTGCATGCCGGACGCAGTGTGGGTCCAGTTCAGGCGGTGGAGCAAGCTGCATCTTCACCTGCCACAGAGGATGATCGTGTTCCAGGCATCCAGCTATTGGCCCGCTTCGAAGAGTCCGGAGATCTAGCCGACCTGCAACAGGCGATCGCAATTCTGGAGGAGTCAAAGTCTACTCCGGATTGCAATGACTGGAAATGCATGGAATTGGCGGGTTTGGGGCTGGCGTTGCTGTATCGATTCTACCACTTTGAGAAACTCAGTGATCTCGATGACGCAATCTTGACGCTCAAGAATGCTCTTGACCTCACGCCTCATGGTGACCCTGCCAAACCCGTGTACCTCAACCAACTCGGGAGCTCCTTCGACGTCCGTTTCCAGCGCCTCAGGGAGCTGAGCGATCTCAAGGACGCAATTTCGAAACAGAGAGATGCTGTCGACCTCACCCCTCATAATCGCCCCGACAAGCCAGTGTATCTTCACATCCTCGGCAATTCCTTGCTCATTCTTTTCAAACGCCTTGAGGAACGGAGGGATCTCGACGACGCAATTTCGGTGCTCAGGGATGCCGTTGACTTCACCCTGGATGGTCACCCTGATAAGCCTACCCGTCTTCATGACCTCGCGGATGCCTTCAGAGCTCGTTTCGAGTACCTCTGGGAGCTGCCTGATCTCGAGGATTCAATTTCGAGGCGAAGAGATGCCGCTGACCTCACCCCCGATGATCACCCTGACAAGCCCGCCCATATTAACAACCTTGGAAACTCTTTGCATGCTCGTTTCGGGCGCCTCGGGGAGTTGAACGATCTCGAGGACGCAATTTCGAGGTATAGAAAAGCAATTGACCTCACGCTTGACGGCCACCCTCAAAAGCCCCTGTACCTTAGCAACCTTGGCAATTCCCTCAAAAGTCGTTTCGAACGTGTCGGGGAGCCGACGGATTTGGCAGACGCAATCTTGGCGCTTGAGAACGCAGTTGACCTCATTCCCAATGGCCACCCTCACATACCTTCCTGTCTCAACCACCTTGGAAACTGCTTTTTAGTTCGGTTCAAGCGCCGCGGGGAGCAGAGCGATATGGAGAAGGCACTTTCGAAGCACAGGGACGCTGTCAACCTCACCCCTGATGACCACCCTGACAAACGGTGTTATGTTAATAATCTTGGCAATTCCTTCTTCGCTCGCTTTGGACGGCTTGGAGAGCAGAGCGATCTTGATGAGACAATTTCAGCGCTCAGAAACGCTGTTGACCTTACCCCTCGCGGTGACCCCTACAAGCCTTGGTACATGAACAACCTTAGCAATGCTCTCAGTGCTCGTTTCGAGTGCTTCGGGGAGCTGACGGATCTTGGAGATGCAATTTCGATACTTGGAAATGCCGTTGACCTCCTCGTGGCCACCCTCACAAGGCCCAGTGTCTTCTCAATCTTGGCAGCTGCTTTTTAGCCCGTTTTGAGCGCCTCCAGGAGCAGAGCGATATCGAGGAAGCACTTTCAAGGCACAAGGATGCTTTTGACCTCATCCTGATGATCACCCCGAGAAGCCTGGCTGTTTTAATATCCTTGGCAACACCTTCCTCGCTCGTTTCCAGCTCCTCGGGGAGCATAGTGATCTTGAGGAGGCAATTTCTTCCCTCAGAAATGCTGTTGACCTCATCCCACACGATCACCCTAACGTGATGGTGTATCTCAACAATCTTGGCAACACCCTCAACGTTCGCTTCAAGAGCCTCGGGAAGCAGAGTGATCTCGGGGAAGCCATTTCAATGCTCAAGGGTGCTATTGACCTCGCCCCTCGTGATCATCCTTGCAAGCCCGAGTATCTCAGTAACCTCGGCCAATTCTTTTTCACTCGTTTCGAGCGTTTCGGGGACCAGAGCGATCTCGAGAACGCACTCTCGAGGTACAAGGATGCCGTTGACTTCACCCCACTTGGTAAACCTCACAAGCCCGAGCATCTCAACAGACTCGGCGATACCCTTCTGACTCGTTTCAAGCACCATGGCGAGCAGAGTGATCTCGAGGACGCATTTTCGAGCTACAGTGGTGCTGTTAACCTCACCCCTGACGGTCATCCCAACAAGCCCATATTTCTCGGCAACCTTGCCAACTCGTCTGTTATTCGTTTCGAGCGGCTCGGCGAGTCAAGACATCTCGACGATGCCATTTCGGCATTAAGGGATGCCGTGGACCTCACCAGCGATGATCACACCGACAAGCTTGGGCGTCTCAACGCGCTCGGGACCACGTTGTCCACGCGTTTTGAGCACCTCTGGGTGATCTTAACGAGTCGATTGTGAGGCATAGGGAGGCTGTCGACCTCGCGCCGCGTGATCACCCCGAGAAGCCCATTCATCTTTACAACCTCGGCAGCTGCTTTTCGAGTCGTTTCGAGTGCCTTGGGGAGGTGACGGATCTCGAGGACGCGGTGTCGGCGTTGAGGGATGCTGTGGACCTCGCGCCGGATGGGGACCCTTACGAGTCTATGTATATGGTAGACCTTGGTACTGAGCTCAAGGTGCGGTTCGAGCGCTACGGGGAGCGGAGTGATCTCGAGGAGGCAGATGCGATGCATAGGCGTGCTGTTGACCTGGAGGAGGCAAAGAGCACGCATCAGGCGTTCCAAACAACGGATAGATTCATGTAGGTTTACTGTTCAGAGTGTAGGGTGCATAACTTGTGCTCCTATCATGTGCAACCTCCAGATAAATCTGGTCGAAAGCGCAGCCAAGTAGTACGACAGGATGATCAACGGGCTATGTCTGAGCGCATCATTTTTGAAAACCCCTATCTTGCATCTCATGTTTGGATCCGCATCTCTTGTCGCCTCCTGTACCACGTATCGACGGCTTGCCTCTTTTGGACGGACTGGTCACCAGTCTACTTATACGGTAGGCTGGCAACTAGTGAACACCTATAATACTACGATGAATAGAAAAAGCTGAAATAGTCTAAATCGCGCTTCTGTGCGTCTCGTCTCTCCGCCCCAACCTCGTGTAAAGGTCAAGGTAAGTTACGCATAGGCACTGGGTCGGGATACCGAGTTGCACCGTGATGGCGGTCCCATCGCCCGTGTACAGGGTCACGGAATGCCTTGTTTGCAATCGCGAACAGAAGCGACATCACGAACAATGCAAACACTACAATCCAACTTAGCCATGCAAAGGCGAGCATGGCCGTAAGGGTCCGGCATTCCCAGTAGAACCAGCACGAGGAGAGATTTCCCCAGTAAACATCGACATCTGGAGGGTTACTGGTGTTCTATCGTCAAAGAAAAATGTTAGTAAACACAATCGTTGGAATACAAAGCCCGCTTACGGTAGCAATGGCAGCACCAACTAGCCAGAGAAGGAAGAAGACGAAAAGATCGATAAGCTCCGCTGCGAAGGAGCTGAGGAAACGACGGTGCTCGAGCCTGCTATAGATCGTGCGAGCACTACATGCGATGATGATGAGTGGATAGATAGTATCCTGTCAACGAAACTAGTCTTACACAAACGGTGCCCACAAGACTGTGAGGATGCTTGTCACCAAGAGCTCAACGACTACTGGGTCTTAGGTGAGACAGCTTGCAGTCAACGAGGTGGAAAGGCTTGTCGAGACCGGGATCCGGATCCTACCATAGAACCGAGCTCCATAATTCGTTGGATCGTACGGGGGTGTACGAGTGGTGTAATGTATCCTCACCGCAGACAACGCCAATGTGACAGCTGCGAAAAGAAACTACAGTCCAGGCTGAGTAGTGAACATTGGGCGAGCGAGGAGGAAGCGCACCAGGACGCAATACAACACGAAACGTACAGTGTGGATCATGGTCGTTGCCGGCTAAATGTGGGAGGAATGAGCTTGACAAAGTCGCGAGAATAGCTAGG
The DNA here is from genome assembly GCA_038092395.1 of Boletus variipes var. fagicola. Classification (NCBI taxonomy): domain Eukaryota; kingdom Fungi; phylum Basidiomycota; class Agaricomycetes; order Boletales; family Boletaceae; genus Boletus; species Boletus variipes. The sequence continues at coordinate 11,482 of JBBPQG010000278.1, read as the reverse complement.
GTTGTATGCGTATACAACACGAGGCCTCAAACCCAACTTTTACTGGTCTTGTCCGGGAATCATCAGCTGATGTTCTGAACGTCGGTTCGAACCGAACTTTTTGTGAACCGAACCCTTTGTTCGGTTTCACGTTCACCTCCCCCCTGACTTTTCTGGTCGGTTCAGAACGTGTTCGAACCTGTCTGTGCCACGTGCGAGCGAGTATTGTCCGTGGAGTGGCGAGGAAAGTCGTCCATTGTTTGGTCTATCGTAGATTCTCTGGCTGTGTATACAACGATCGCCCTACTGCATTGTGTCACTGACGACCACATCGTCGACAGTCACCGGTGCGTCCTGACAAGACGGAGCGCACATCGATGCTGAACGCTGAATCCTGATCGTTGAGAAAGAACATTGCGGACCGGTTGAAATCAACGCTGGTAGAAGGTTAAATTCTCAGCGGATGGCGTGTATCTTGTGAGTGGCAGTGAAGAGCGGGTTCGAGTGTGGCGAGTGGAAGACGGCAAGGAAATGGCAAGCCTGATGGAAGCGCCGATCTTTTGTGTCGCTATGTCCGACGACGGCACCAAGATCGCAGCGGGGACAAGTTTGGGCGTGTGGAACGCAGACTCGACGCACATGCAAATCTTCAAGCATACCCAAGCACTGGAAATTCATCGCATTTTCTACAAAACGTACCATCACGTTCCGCCACGACATACATTCTCCCTCCTCTTATACGATCCCCTCAAGACACATGCACGGAACGGCACAGAGTATGCGAATGTCAGTCACACGTTGATCAGATAAGCCCTCGCCCAGCCGCCGTAGTGAGATGGAAAAAACGAACCCTAAACCCTAGGCAAACCTGAATAACTTAATGACAAGAATGTGCGAGTAATATACATCTCGAAAAGAGTGCAAGTGCACGTTTCCATTTCAAAGTAGACTCGAGTGTTTAAAAACTTCTCCCTGGAGTACGTATACTGTGGAGTCGATGCGACGGGTACGGTGATAGACTGAGCAAACCCTACCGCGGTGGAGTCGGTGCGACGGGTACGGCGACGGGCTGAGCAAACCCTACTGTGGTGGAGTCGGGCAGATCATTGTCGTGACCTCCCGGTGCCGAGGACCGCTCGTCTTGTCCTTGCCCCAAATTGATTCCTAAGACAGTCAGTAAAATACGTTGCGACCCAACAATATACAGCACTTACGTTGATCGGATGTAGACTTTCAATGATGGTTACCCCGTCTGCTCCACCAATTGCGAGAAAACCGCTGTCTGGTGAGACTGCAATTGACCATATGTCTTGAGGGTGTTGGATAAGACCAAGCTGAGCGTGTGTCGAGATGTCCCAGAATGTGACTGTACGATCCGTAGAATATGCGACGAATTTCCCGTGCTGTGGTAGAGTGATACACGAGAATTGGTTGCTATCGGGGACAGGCCATTCCGAAACGATGCATCGTGTGGATGGATCGATGTGCTTGATTTTGTTGTTGGATACGACAAGGAGGTGGTTGTTGAACCAAAGGAGACCTTTGTTGAACAAGGCTGATACTGTCACTTTGATGTCCACGAGCAAGCGCCCATCGTCACTGTCGTAGACCCGAATGGAACTGAGGGTAGCCGTCGCGACTTTGTCCCCTCGTGGCGAGTATTTCGCTGCTATTACTCCCATGTCGTGAGGGAGTAGTAATACTCGCATGGACGTTGCAACGTCCCAGACCGAGGCTGTGCGGTTGTTCGATGCTGCCATGACTAGCCGCGTCGAGTCAGGCGAGAAATCGAGTCCGTGGATAGTGGGGCTATTATCCTCCTTGTGCTTAAAGATTTGCTTGTGCGTTTCTGCGTTCCAAACAAACACCTCGCCCCATATTGTCCCCGCCGCGATCAAGCTGTCATCCTTGGATACGGCAGCACAATAGACAATGTCCGCTCCCGGCATTGTTGCGATTTGTTTGCGGTCTTGCACTCGCCACACTTGAATCCCTCCATAACCCCCGCGCACGAGGTGCTCGCCATCAGCTGAAAACATCACTGTCCGTATCCAGCTACCAGCATTGATTTCAACTGGATCACGGCGTTCTTACACCACGATTAGCGTTAATGTGCGTTGTATCTCGTCGGACGTACCAGTCATTGCCGACATCAGCGATACAATGCTGCAGGGCAGTAACGATGGGGGTCAACGGACAATGTGTGGCTGTGTGGACATCTTGCTCTATCTTGATAAGTATAGGTCCGTGCACAAGGTCCATGATCCCATTGTAGATCTAAGTACCTGGGTCCTGGGATGGGCGGTGTGTGTCGAGCGGAGTCGGGAGTTGCCGAACTTTTATCACCTTCACTTTCACTGAGGAGCGTGCAGAAAGACAAAAAAAAATCACCGGCACTCTGCGTCACTCAAAGATGGGGACTTTTTTGAACCGGGAACGCGATGCGTCCGTGTCAGAGTCGGAAGGCTATTATTTGTGGTCTATCATTTGGTTTGTAAGCGACCAGTAGTAGGGTTAATTTTCCCAGTTGTCCTGGATCCAACATGTCCTCCCCTGTGACCGACATCGTCTCCGTCGCTGCTCTCCACTTTGCCGCCACCATTGGCCCTGACCACTGGCATCGCACTCGTCCTCAACCCATCCAGCTCTCTGTCCATCTCCACCTCGTACCTTTGTATCTCGATACACCAGGACGATCCGACGACGTGAGAGACTCGTTGCATTATGGTCATCTCGCAAAAGCAGTGGAAATGCGTGTACGTGCAAAGGAAGGGCAGGGATACGTAACCGCGAGGGCACTCGTCGAGGATGTGACAGATGCAGTGTTTGCATTTGCGAGGGATGCAGGAGCAGAAGTAGGGGGAGTAGTACACGCCGTTCGCGTCATCCTCTCCCTCCCAAAGCAGATTCTCCTCGCGGAGGGCTTTGAAGTCGAACTCACCACACGCGCATCGGATTGGATAGCGCGATCAGCGGGATCGGATGCAGGATCGCGGCCAGGAGCGATTGTTCGCGTGACGGACCTGGTCCTCCCCGTTCTCATAGGTGTCAACCCTCCAGAGCGTCTTGCAAAACAACGCATCATCACCGGTATCACGTTTTTCGAGGCTGCTCATACCGACATCGAGGATGTGTATAGGGAGGTGGACTATCCAAAGGTCGTCCAGCAGATTGCCACGGTAAGTTGTATTTTAACAGATTCTTCTGATGACCGATTGATTGCCCTCGATACAGGATATTGATCGCTCCTCTTATCTCACCCTCGAAAAACTCGTGTATGAAATTATTCAGACGGCTTATCGCACGTCCGACGCCCAGCTAAACTCAAACTCGGACGTCAGTGCTTCTCGGATTGATACTATCACCGTGCGCTGTCGAAAGCCGAGCGCTCTCTCGTTTGGAGACGCATCGGGGGTTGAGATGACGCGTACGCGGGGAACCCATTGATTACTAGTATCCGGTGATATACTAAGCCGCAATAGAATTTATCTTGATCTGGTTTCGTGGTTGGACGGACTGTTGGCGAAAATGCATCCGCAGTTGAGGACTGCAGAGTGTGCGTGCCAGGCATACTGTGTGCGACTGTGTTCGCAAGACGGGACTGCACGCTGCAGAATGAGGGCAGAACGATGATTCGGGCCACTAAACGCATGCCCGTACTCTTGACTAAGGGCTTTGGAAAATATTGCTCGATTGAAACTTGCTCATCACGTATAATAGTATACGTTACGAGATTAGGACGGTAATAGGATCTCTCCTTCGTTACCTGCCATGCAGTAGAAATCCGTGCCTCTGCTGCAGCAGAAAGCAACGCCAGGTCAAACAGCGTGGTGCAAACAAATGGACGGCCTGTAAAACGATAAACGCTTTGCCTCGGCCGAGGCTACGCAAAGCTCTGTACAATCTGGATAAAAAAACTCCACATTAAAGCCTAAATGGATTCCCCCTGGCCAAAGTACTCATCAACTTCAGCCTGAAGAACATCGTGTGGAGTGTTCATGGCCCGGCCGGTAGGTCCACTTTGCGTTCTCCATAGACTCAACTTTAGAGCCGCCCACTTCAGTATGCCACCATTGTACTCTGTTGGAGAACGGCCCGCCGTGCTCCTAGTAGACACTAGACGACGCGTCCTGCTCGTTCCTCTTTCTTCCAGTCTCATTCCTACTCGACTGGAGTTTATATTCATTCCTTTAGTCGCTTCTTCCAACATACTCGTCCTATCTAGTTGTCTATGCAGGTAGGTGCCGTTCTCAGGATGCTTGTACACGCTGGGCAACAGTGTACAACAGAAGGTATAACTGTCCACGGCAGAGAATCATTCAATCGTCTTGGCGATTTTTTTTTCCTGTCAAGTGTGCTGTGTGTGGGCAAGCCGCTGACACTGAAACTCGAGGGCACATGTTCTCTCTCTCCTGTCAATCTCTCGGAGCACCGGAATCCCGCTGCCAAACATAACACATGCGTTGCCAATAATGTCGGGGAAGAGCGGCGACCGCCGTAGATGATCTTCACCCTATCCCGACCGCAACCGAAGTAGGGGACGACAGTCTGCTCTTATTCTTATTTGTGCGGCGCAGCGGGCATGCGCAGCTGGGAATCCGGGGTGGATTGAATTGAGAGGTGCGGGATCGGAAACGCCAGAAAGGTCACTCGCTTACAGCCGTTTTCAATTTGATGCGGAATCCAACGACGTGAAAGTCGCGCCTCGGACGCGCTTTTCTCTCCCCAACCAGCGATGTTTGCATGGGGCCAATTCTATGTGACGTGGCAGGCTCCACCCACACGCTCAGTGACATACACCTACTCTTTGCCTCCGAGCCTGGCCATCCACTGGCTTGGAGCCCATGTACCCCACTTATTCAACATGGGCGAATGTGCACTCATGTGTGTGCATTGGCGCGCATGTTTGCTGCCTTTGCACTGATCAAGTGTCTGAGAGAACAGAGTTGAAACGTTGAAGTTCGCCTACGCACCCAGTTCCCACGACCTGTCTTCCAAGTCCGAATGCCATCCAATTTTCCTCATGGAGGCTGCCAAGTTGCACGGCCCACCCCCATTTGGTGGTTTGATTCGAGCTCTCACTCTCCGAGCCTGTCCACAAGGAGGTCGGTACAACCGAGGATTAACTTGAAACGATGCAGGCTAACCGAGAAGACCAAATATGCATTCCCCATGTAGTATATTAGGCCCCACTGTCTGCGCTAGCCGCATACGGTGTTTCCGCCAACTCAATGCATCTGACCGCTTTCTCCCGACGAGGTCCCAAACGGGGTGGAATGGGCTCGTTTGCAGACTGCAGACTACCCGTTACCTTGCGGGATCTCCTATTTCTAGGATGCAAAAGTGTTCCGGTCCATCCCGCTCCTTTCAGCACCCTACTGTATTACAACGCTCGACTTTCATGTTGTACACTGGCTGTCCAGTTAGTTTCAGCACATGGTCATGAAGTTTACACGGTGAGCAACAGTCTTCACCGTATCAGCCATTCCTGACCAAACGCCCGTTCGTTCATTGCAGATACCTCCAAGATAACCAGGCGAGTGTCTCCAGGCTGCATCGTTAGATGGTGCTGAACCTATCCATAGACACCCGAGTGGCAAAAAGCTTACATGTAATGAATTGACTAGCCTCTTGTTCGAGTGTCCATTGACACGGCTTTCATGCCTTGGGGTTTGCTTTCCGTTCAACAGAGACTATCGCCGGCTTAAAACCCAGTTGGGAGTGATACGAGCACAAGTTCGGCAGCAAGTCGATATCGAGAACTTTGGGAACACAGACACCGATCATCCTGCTCCCAACACCCAAGTGCGAGACGAGGAGTCTGAGGGTGAGAACGTTCTTGAAGGCTGATCCTGTCTCTGTGCGTTAACTCAACCATGGCAGAGGACTCGACTCCATCGAATGCAACATCGGCGCGAATCGCACACCCACGGGTTCCGGGGGCTGCCATTGTGAGGAATAATTTCCTAGGCCTCAGTGACCCTGAGCCAGCCTCCTTGGTGAGGTGGAGAACGAATGACAATGAAGGACGTAAGCCATAAATATACTGAGAATGGTCGGCCTCGGTGGCTTACAAAATATGTCAGTGCCTTCCTTCAGCTTTGCCATGGCTGGTTTCCCTCGTGTGGCCGGAACAGCACAAAATACACAATCCAAACCACCGATACCTCCAAGAACCCATCGTTCACCAGCTTCGTCCCGAAGTTCGGGTATTTATTTTCTCTTTTCGTCAAGGTCTAACCATAGATTTGCCTTAGATTTAAAAGGATCCTCTTCACCGCCGCCTTTGAACACAATTCTCTCCGACCTACCCGCCATCCATGCCAAGTTTTTCGACATGTTAGACGCTGAGCTATGCAAAGTAGCAACATTTTACACAGAGAAAGAAAAGGAGTTACGTGAACGGTCCAGACTACTAAGAAAACAACTCAAGGAGCTCGGGATACACCGCCAGATGTTCTACGTCCGTACCCGTTGTTGTGGATGGATGGATGTCATTGAGCTCTGACCAATAGGAATCACCCGCGGACTTGAAGACGCAAAGTTGGTACACAAGGGCATGTCTTTCTGCCCGACTTGCACTTTCGTCTTGCTTCCCCACCCCGGAGCCCGAAGAGCATTATCAAGTCGGCGGAATGGAAGTTCAGTTTTCGGAATTGGGATATGGTGGTGAATTTCTCTATCCGGAAATTCTCTGCTTTCGACTAACAAGTATTAGGGCGTTGTGGTTCCCTTGATACATCCAACTTTGGGATACGGGTACCTGAACACTGGCGTACCGGCCGCGATCCTTCGGGATATCGCAGAAGGCATGAAGTAGCCAAAGGCGTGGTCGAAAAGGGCATTGGTATTCCATCTGCAAGAGATGACACCGCCAGCTTTTACTCGGATGCCCATCACAGGATATCCATTAATGGGAGGAAGTATTCTCTCGACCCTCGTGTATATAGGCGCGCGAAAATGCGACTCCGAAAGGCTGTTGTTGAACATTACCGGTACGTTGAGCAATGGTTTTTCCTTCCGGATTGCGCAATGCAACCATGTGACTTTCTTGGTTGCGAACACGATGCTGATATGCGGCGTGTACTTACAGCGGTCTCGAGGCCTTGAACAATTATAGAGTGAGTGTCTCTTTTTTTACCTGCACATCAGGCGTTCCTCGCTGACCTTGCTCAAATTTCCTCATTTGGGTTCGCGATCAACCTTGGACTATCAATCGTGCTATTCTTGGATCATTCCTATGGTTTTCTTGCGTCTCGTAACAAGACTCTTAACCTTACTGGCTTTCGCAAAGCATTGAGAAAATATGGCAAGATCACCAAGACTTCCTCTGTCCTGGGAGCCTACATGAAGGAGAAAGTATGTCACCACACTGGTCAACGGGGTCGCAACATTCAATTAATTCCTGCAGGTAGAGCCTTGCGCCTTTGCCTCTGGTACCACGGCTGGCGATTTGCTCAAGGAAATGGAACACCTTTTCACGCTACGATTCGGTATGTTTTCCCCAAGCCTGAGCATTACCCTGCTTGAATTAGCCGTTAATCTCATATACAGAACGCGGCGACAAAAAGGCAGCAAGGGACCACCTTCGAGTCGGACCATTTTCAAAGGCTAGCGAAGTTAGCACGCTCCGCTTCGGATTGTGGTTGGGGCTCGCGATTCCTGCAATTTCAGCGGGTTCCTACCTATGTAGGAACTTCATCCAATACCACTCACTAGTTTGTTCTAAAGTTCGATTTATAGCTTTCCAGGAGTACACACGGAGATCACTCCCATCATGGAATATCCTGCTTGTGATTTACTCGATATTTTTCATACCGGTACTGATGGCGCTACTGATTGGTATCAATGTCCTCGTTTGGGCACGTAGCAAAATCAACTATATCTTCATCTTTAGTAAGTTATTCCGCCTATGCTCTATTTTCTCACTGACAGTGTGTGTAGAACTGAACCCACGAATAAGGCATGATTATCGACAATACTTTGAAGTAAGTGTTGTGTAGTTACTACACGGGACGTGCCGTTGAGTTGCCTGTTGAAAGTTTCCGTCTTTCCTCTTGTGCGCTCTTGCGTATGGGTTTTGGTTCTCCATGGCTCAACGTGGTCCTCCAATGCTGTGGCCCATCGTTTGGCTTGCCCTCACCTTCGTGGTTATGTTCAATCCAATCACTGTAAGTCCTCGATTACTTCTGGTTCTCCTCATCCCGATCTGAGGCAAATCACATCGGGACACGCAGAGTTTCATGCGGGGTAGCACTCGTTGGTGGACAATCAAAAAAATTGCCAAGCTCGGCGCTAGTGGAGTATGGAATGTCGAGGTTTGTCACCAAGTATCAACGGTACGAAGTACTTCGAAATCTAATGATCTCCTAGTTCCTAGATCTTTGGCTCGGGTATGACCCCCGAAGTTTGCGCCACCCGAACCATCTCACCCTGTTACTACCAGTGATCAATTTTGCAGCCTTACGTATTCGATCTCTAACTTGTACTTCGTGGGGTGCTTTTATAACCGCTATGGCCTCGGATCCTCGGCTCATGACCCTCGAGCGCAAGAAGCATGGTCAACGTGCGGTTCAACTTCAACCAAGAATTTGGCATGGTATTGTCTTCTCGGCATGTTGCCTTACTTTGTACGCTTCGTGCAGAGCCTGAGGCGATACCGGGACTCGAAGCGCCCTGGGCAGCTTATCAACGTGCGGCATTTGCATGATCTCCGTTCATTCTGTGTTCATCGTCAGCTCGAAATAGGCTGGGAAGTACGGAACCGGTATGATAGAACACTTCGTTTATTGCTACTGGAGGTACCAAGGTATGTCCGACTCTGTGATTGTCAACACGTAGCTAAATATCTCTCTCAGAGACTCCTCATAGTGGTAAGAGCTACTTCCTCTTCTGCTTCGCGGCGACCGCCAATTCACTATATGGATATGCTTGGGCAAGTCCCCGTGCCTTCGGATCATTTGATTGCCATGACATGCCTATCTCTCAGGACGTCATACCAGATTGGTCAATGTGCGAACCATATGCTCGTTATCCGCTGCTCAGACGGGAGCTTGTGTACAAATCATCTGCACTGGTACGTCTTCTTGCTCAGACGCCTCTCATACGACTGACGCTGCCTTAGTTTTATTACTTTGCTTTGGTAAGATCGCGGACCTATCCCCTCGCATACGTATCCCGATATTCTAATCGCTCCTCATAGATATCCAACCTATGCATTCGCTTCATCTGGCTCATTTATATATACCTTGACAAGACAAGCATCGAGCTGCGCACGTTCGTTGTTGCCATGCTGGAGATGTTGCGGAGGGTACAGTGGAACTTTTGTATGAGATTTCCCCCCCCCCCTTCCTCTTCCGTGACCACGCTCAAATGTGTGATGGTTTTAGATCGCGTCGAGAGCAAGCATCTTTGTAATATGGCGGAGTACCGCGCCACGCGTGAGTTGCCCCTGCCGTATCAATTTGATGCAGACCCCAGGGAGGAGGAGGCGGAAATTGCACGGTTACAGTTGAAGAAGCGATTGGCCCGTTTAAGCTGATCCTCGAAGGCGTTTGACGGGTATGGCCGTAGCAAAAAACTCGGATTATTCAGTGCTCAGATATCGTTTTAGATCCCTACCAGAGATTACGAGTAGACGAAGCAAGCATTTTTACGCCAAGAAGGAAGAGGGTTAAAGCTATAGTTTGGGGTTTACGAGGACTTTGTTACACCAAGCAACTAATAGGCTTTCGTAGCAAAATTGAAACGTGTCCATCATCGTCCTAGGTCTATCGAATTATAACACATCGAGAGTAGTAAGTACGTACATTGTCCAGAATATCAGCAAGCGAGACGTTGTCCTGGAATCGTGCCATGATCAAGCTATCAGCCGCAACCCGCTTGTAATCCGTCCCACGTCGACTCGATGCAACCGGCGTGAGCAAGAGTGCTCCAAATGGCTGTCTAGGACGGGTAACGAACCGTCGTGCTCGCATCTCGTCGTCCATTGGGACAACGTGCTCAGGAGCATCGTGCAACAGCAATTCAGGTTCAGGAAGTGGCGAGGAATTGTCGTCAAATTACCCATCGGAGATCTCTCCGTCATCTGTGTTCGGTGAGGGTGGTGGCGCATCATCCTCCACAAGCGCACCACTGTGAATGTCTTCTGGCTCCAGCAGAGCATCCAACCAAGGGTGAATGAGATACAGGTTCTTCAACCGAGAGAGGTCTTGTCTCGTTGTGATTTCCACTGTCCCAAAGGCAGCGGTATCTGCGCGATAGAGACGGCCCGTAGTACGTACGTATACGATATGGCGAAAGAGCCGGAAGTTTGAATGCGATACAAGTTTCATCCGACTCGCTGCGAACCAGGGTGCAGAAAGCTCGTTGAGACGGTCATATAATGTCACGGCGGCGTCGAGGTCGAACGAAGAACCGCGCGATGTAGCGACTCTTTCCATCTCGGTGTCTGGGATGGGTGACGGGAGGTGTGATGTTGCTGGCCGGTCGAAAGCAGTGATATGAGCGGGGAGACAACTGTTGAAGCTACCAGATTCCCCGATCCACGCAAGGATGCTCACATCTCCAGAACAGGTGAGAACATTAGCCAAGAGACGTCCCAGAGAAACCTCCCTTCACCGTATATTGCCGATAGACCTGTAACGGATAAAATACCGAGCAGCGAGTATGCAGCATCCTCAACCAGCGTCGTCTGCCGAGTCGAAGCGAGACGCAACTTCTCCCGAATGCTGGTTAGCCCTGGGCGAAGCGCCATTAGCTACTCTGCAGAGACTCCAGTAGCTTGCTCCATTTCCGAGATCACTTCTGTCGACTCCTTGTGGTTCGACAACCCCAGATTAAGATAAGGAGTCCAATCCTCAGTGTAAAAGTGGATGACCTTTGCGGCGACGTATTCCTGAAGCGTCCAGGCACGGGTGTTCCAGACACTCCTCACGAGAGCCCCGAGCAGCGACGAAGAGCGAACACCACGAAGGAAGACGATTACCAGGGCAGATCCCTGGTGCCACTTGAACATGGCTACCAGTGCCTCTTGGAGCATGAAGTGATCGGACCTATCAATACAGCATGTGTCACTCCACGCCCAATCGAACCCGCCATCCCGAACGATCTTGCAAAACGTTTGCAGCTTGTCATGAGTTGGAGATTTATCCAGATCGTACACCGCGATGTGTATCATTTGTTGCAACAGCGGTTCATTGTCTTCCCACTTGTGCGATAGCATCACGTAGCGGAAGTATTGTCGTACTTCACGCTTGATACGGACGTAGTTATGTGACATTTGCTGATGTCACAAAAGCAGGGGTCGGGGTTGTAAGATAGGTGTGGTAACTAGCTGTATCAGTTACTCGAATTTGATCTGCCTGGGATGGGATTCGTATCACCACTGAAGCCTCAAGACCGTGCTACCCCATTATTCAGATGCCAGACAAAACTAAAAAATATACATATTTATGTTGAATTAGAATTGAATGGTAGTTTCATCAACATGTTTTGCGTCGTG
>JBBPQG010000277.1:0-24862 GCA_038092395.1 Boletus variipes var. fagicola | reverse complement strand
AGTCAAGAGGAAAAGCATGAGGTGATGATAAGAATGCAATGTGGTCGCCATGAGGTGCATAGCCGAGATAAGAGATAAGATCATGTGACTGAGGTCACGTGATGGCATGTGACTAGATCATGTGACAAAGGTCACGTGATACGATATTGATGTATGTTCGGTATTTCTGTAATAGATTAGCAATGATTAGGAAAGTGAAGTGTACTAAGAGTTCAAGTAGTGTCAGCATTCGGGTTGGCAATATGGGCGCAATAAGGGCGAGTGTTACATCGGGACACTTGGGCCTGGGATGAGGTTGACGGATATAGGAGAAGGGAGGATGGAGATAGTGACACAGGGTCAGCCTCAACCAATCGAACCGCCTCCTGCACCCCCATCCCCATGCCACCTCCACCAACCCCGGCCGCTCACGCTCCTGCTGCAGGACCAGCTGATGGCGGTGATGGAGGAGTTAGCAGCAATACTCGCCCCTGAAGTCTTTCAGAGCTCCCCGCGTCCTCCAACAAGGTTCGAGACTTCCTTGCCACAATCCCCCTTCTCAGAGCCACCACCCCACCACCTGACAACTTCGTTCTCCCAGCCAGAGAACATCCCATCTCACCATCCCCCACAGCAGGTTCTCGTAAGCTCAAGTGGGCTATGTTACAAACGCTCCCTACACCTCACAAATGCCACCTCTTCACTCCCTTACCATTGCCTAATCATTAACTATTCTTTCCGACAAACACTTGCCTTATATGGTAATAAGCCCCTATCCTGTGCAACAATAAAAGAACAGTTAACTATTTAACTCTTCCATCCTCATGGTCACCTAATGCTCCCTATCTAACACGTGTATGCACAAGTATGTTTATCCACCAATCATAACACAACTCATGTCGCCTCATGGTACCCAGTGGTACCAGCTTAATGGCTAGTATAGACTATATAGATAAGCACTGCATGGTCTGTGCAATTGTACTAGTAGTATAAATACTATGAACCAGTAGAGCGAGACTCTCTAGTCTTGTTCTCCTGGAGTTTTCCCAAACTACCATCTCGCTTGACTACCCTAGTGCTCTAGTTCTCAAAACACTAGACCCTTTGGTGGGTTTGGTCGTTTCAGCTGATATGTCACATACTCCAAAGGAACTGGACCGTGATCAACAGGCAACGTGCTATGCAACGCAAAGAAACCCAGTAGAGTTTTATTTTTCGAATCTTTTTGCATTGGTATTGAACAACAGCACTAGATACTCCAGCCAGCCTATCCAAGGGCTCCTTGGCCTGCCAACTGCCAAAAACCAGGTGCTTGTACATCGGTATGTTCCCAATTACTTAAAGGTCATTGCGTGACTTAACTGCTGTATCTATAGTGCTGGAAGACCCAAGAATGTGAAATTGTTGACTCAGTCAGTTGGCATGGTGTATTAGATGTCATATTCACAAAGGTTTTCGCAGCCTGAGAGAAAATGAGGTAGATGATACAGAGGCAAATATTGCCACTTCCCTCAAGAAGATGATTGGGAGTCATCTCGTCAGTGACTTCAGTTGCTCTGCAACCAATTCATCACCTCGAATGACTACAAGACAATCAATGAGTTGCATGATGCTGTCCAGCAGCTCGAAGTATGGAGACGGAAGCTGACTACACAGCATGCCAGTGTAGGAACCACACTCCAGCAATCCATCCATATCATCCCGAAGGCGCTTGAAGACCTCCTTATGAATGCCATGGAAGAGGTCGATGTGAGTGACCTAGCATGCAGGGGTTTGTTGTTGTACCAAGTAGTTCTGGACATCATATTGTAACAGTCATGTTGGTCACAACACACTCATTGCAAGCATAGCGGTGGATCAGTGGAGGAAGTCACTGAGGTGTGTGACCAAACACCATTGAAGCTTTGACTTACGGGTCTGCTGTTCAAGGAAACTTCAATGTGAATTGTTTACCTTCCCACTAACACTTCCCCGACGTTGTCGTGGCAACAATGACTTTGCGACAACTATGGCACAGATGAGGACTACAATGCCAATGCCAATGCTAACAATCACTGTGACTATGTCCCATCATGCCCGACTCGTTTGCCGTCATTTCTGCGGCTCCAATCGCTCCTGAGTCCCGACACTATCTGCTCGCCCAACTCACCTCCTGGTCTGTATCTCGACGATTCATGCCCATTTTGTCAATGCGCTCATTTCCATTGGTCCGGCACATTCCCCATCATATCCACGGCCACATTCAATAACCTTCTGGCAGTCCCAATCGACTTCATGCCCTCCTGGACACATATCTTGACATAGTACATTCAATTCATTTTGGCACCTCAGTTACTCCATCACCACTTCTTGGTGGCAACACATGGTCTATTGTAGGTGGCAATTGGTCTCCCAGACAAACATTTGGGAGGTCTAAAAATAGTACTTCACTTGTGGCCTCATGTAAGGTGCTGCCAGATTGACACAGCTGATCTGATGGACCCCAAGTTCGTGATCGGGGCCTGGTATGGTCAACAGATGGTTAGTTGGAGCTTTGGCCATGCTGACAGCCATGAGCAGTACCTCCCGATGACTAGTATCTTGGCATTCTGACCAGATGCATTGTTGACAGCCGAGTTCGATTCAGATTGGGCAGCATCAGGCATGATGCCTCACTTTACATGTGTGGTGGCTCCAAGTGGTCTCTACCTTTGGGCTTGTGCAATGGGCTCATGCATCTGGATATCATATGAATTAGTGCTCAACGAATGGTTTGATGTCATTACCTTGTACAGACAAGTACTCCATTGCACTTCCAAGGCCTCGCAGGATGGATCATTGGACAACAATGACCAGTGGGGGGTGCCAGGATGGCTCTACTCGCAAGACACATCACAGACAAACCCACAGTCGGACAACAAGTCCACAGATTCTCTGGAACTATATGGAATACAAGTCCTGAAAGGCTCATATGCAGTGCTAGAATGAAATGCAGCATCAGCAAAGGATTTCAATCAATCAATCCCCAAACCTATTGTGATAGTAGTGCACATTAATGGACACTCGGCTCATGCACTCCTCGATAGCGGATCATTGGCAGACTTCATGTCGACAACACTGGCAGAATAGATTGGTGCAACAAAGCATGAGCTGGCAAATGAGCAGGAAATGCTTGCTGGCATTGAAGGGATGTTGTGCAAGGCGCTAAGTTTACTTGGTTGACAGACCACAAAGGGTTGATTCACCTGTACAACCAGAAAAATTTGTCTGGACATCAGGCTTGATGGTTAGAGAAAATTAGCAAGTTTGACTTTACCATCCAGTATGTGCCAGGCATTGAGAACGTCTTGCTGGACACACCATCCCAATTGTACTTGAATGACACCCCAGGGACTGTCTGTGACACAGCCAAGTACACACAAATCACTGATGCAGGATTAGACACTTCAGTCATAGACCTAATCAATATGCCGGTACTTGTGGGATGGAAGGCTGAGTCCGCTCTTCCCGAGCCTCGTTGCAGCGCTCAGGTGAATAAAGAGATTCCACGTCCATGCCTGGACCCTGAGCCAGCAGTGGCTCAGAATGTGGCATGGCGAGAACCATTGTGCCACTCTGGTCAATCGAAACCCGTTGCAAACTTGCCAGTTGCCCCATCATGCGCTAGCATTCAACCCGAAACCATTGCTGAATTTGCCAAGCAGATGAAAGGTAAGATCAGTTTTTGCAGCCCACAAGTACGATCTGGAGGGGGGGGATGGAAGTAGAGAACCCCCTACACCAATCAATGAGTTAAACAAACTGTCATGCAACAAGATATGGTTACCAGAACCAGTGCCAGTGATACCAATGGAATGGCGTTCCTTGACAAGGACGAGCTGCTGGGAAAGATAAAGAACAAATATCAGCAGGGCAGTTTCTTTAAACTGATACTGGACACACCCAAACACTACCGGAACTTCAAGGTGCAAGACAGATATGTTCGCTTCAGAACAAAGGAGTGAATGGTGATCTGTATTCCCAACATAGTCGTTGATGGCCATAATGTCCGAGAATGCCTGATTGAGCAGGCACATTCAGTATTGGCTCATCTCAGGACGGCAAAGACACTCACGTACACCCGAGGCCATATATAGTGGAAGGACATAGCTTCTGACGTGCAAGCATACTGTGAGACATGTCCTACATGCAAAAGAAGTAAGCCCACCAACCAGAAACCGTATGGGCGACTTATCCCGCTCAATGTTCCACTGAAACCCTGGGAATCCATTGGGATAGACTTCATAGGACCCTTGTCAATATTTAAGAATCGAGATGGTGAATTCAATTCAATAACCGTTGTCATGGACCAGCTGACCTCCATGGTGCACCTGGTCCCGAGCTGAACCAACTATACAACGAAAGAAGTAGCTGAATTAGTATTTGCGGAAATCTACAAGCATCACGGCTTACCAAAGGATATCACGAGTGAGAGGGACTTGTTGTTCACCAGCACATTTTGGACACAGCTGAAACTGCTAATCAGTGTGAATCATCGATTATCCAGTGACTATCACCCATAGACCAACGGCATGACAGAGCAAGCAGACTGCATGATTGATCAGATGCTGTGCTCATGTATTGGGCCTAACCAACATGATCAGATTAGTAAGTAACCAGCAATCAAGTTCACAATTAACTCAGCGCAATTAGAATCAATGGGGTACACGGATGGATCCCTCAGACTTTCATATGGAACAACCCCACACAGGAAAAATACCCGAGTGTCAGGGTATTTGCGCTTGGGATGAAATATGCAGTGATAGCAGCGCACGACACACTGCTAGAAGCTACAGTTAAGCAGATGAGAGCAGCTAACCAAAAGTGTCAAGAGTCACCTTTCAAGGAAGGAGACTTAGTGTATGCGTCAACTAAGAATATGGCATTACCAAAAGGGCAGACGCATAAGCTCATGCCGAAGTTTATTGGTTCCTATCGGATCACCAAGGACTACCACAACAACTCATACCAATTGGACCTACCAGATCGTATGCAGCGAAAAGGGATTCACCCCGTATTCCATGTGTCGCTGCTGCAGATACACATCCCGAATGACAATCGCCTGTTTCCTAGAAGGTTAGAAACTCAAGTGGCGGACTTTGGTGAACCTGAACCTGAATGGCTCGTCAAGTGGATACTATTCCATGTTGGAAAAGGACATAGCGCGACATTCAAGGTCAAATGGACATCAGGAGATGTCACTTGGCTGCTGTACAACCAAGCGGCACACTTGTAACGACCCTTGTTCCCACTATGAACCTTATGAGGGAACTTGTGACGTTGTGAGTCTAACCAATAGTAGGATTTGATATCCTAAAGAAAACAGAGGATGCATATCAATGAAGAGGAATAACAAAGGGGAAAATCCAAGTAAGAGGATTAACAAGGGGAATATTTAAGTGAATAAGACTAAGGTCTATACTACTAGTAGTACGACTATATATACTAAGAGAGACTGTGCACAGACCAAGCTATGCTAGAGGCTATACTGACTATAAGTAGTTAAAAGTATGTCCACTGGGTACCATGAGGCAATAAGAGAGACTATTGTTATAGGCTCTAGATAAGAGCAGTTATTGCTATTGGACAATAAGGGAAAGTGAGTCAAGAGGAAAAGCATGAGGTGACCATGAGAATACAATGTGTAAACCATGAGGTGCATAGCTGAGATAAGAGAAAAGATCATGTGACTAGATCATGTGACTGCTGGTTATGTGATTGATAACTAGATGATTTCTGTAGTAGGTTAGTGATGATTAGGAAAGTAAAATGGTAATGGTTTTCCAGGTAGTATCGGCATTCTGAGGGCGAGCATTACAACACTTAGCTGCACTACCCGAGTATTTAGACTTACTTGAAGTAGAAAGAATTGAGGACTTACCAGCAGGGTCAGGCAACCTGCCCCTCAATGACCTGCAGATTTATAGCGCAGCATGCACCCTCGTTGAAGATATCCCTACTCATGCCATGAAAACGGGCACTTCAGGACAAGCCCCACTGTGGTGAAAGAAGCATGGACGCTTCCAGCGCATCTGGCTGGACAACGACGGCTTCTGCTTTCAGAACGACACTGGACGAGAATACTTTGTGCCACGAGACCACCTGAAGTTGTGCCTACAATACAGCACACAGATTAGGACAAAAATCCACGAAATAGCTGCAGGCCAACCTTCTATTGGATACGAAATGATAGCAACGATCTTCAACTCAGAGCCGAATAACCCATTTCAACTTTCCACAGTCAGGCCAGACAGGACTTGGGAGAGTACAAGCTGCCCAGAGTCCAACGCAACGCTATTCTTCGGTGCTGCATACAATGAGCAGCGGGAAGAGGTGAAAACTGACCCCAAATTGCAGGGTATTGGAGAGTATTTTACCTGGCGCGCAATACTGCTAGATAAGAGGATGCAGGATCAAATGGAAAGGAAGGAAAGAGAATGGACGATGAACTTTACCTGGTTAGGGATAAGAAATAGCGATAACAGAGCCACTGGTGAAAGGCATTGGGAAGGCTAATCTCACAAGTGCAGAGGCAGATGCGGCGAACATAGGGCAGCAATCTGCAGATGAGCGTGGATCAATAAACTCACATCACATGACCTGGCTATCCATGGATGCCGTGCCTCGACTCCCTTGGATACCCTATCTCCCAACCACTTCGAAACGCGACCACTTATTCCTGTTATTCCTGGACCGGATATCATCATGGATGGAGACCTATTAGCCTACCACGAAGAAGATGCAGAAGGAGAACTGCACGACGAAACCGAGGACACACATATGATTGATACCGCAGATGAAGGAGCAACCGGCAAGCAATCGCTGGAAGGGGGATGTAACGGCACTGCCATGACTGACATCAACCGAGACCATAGCCTTGGTCCCACCACATACCACTATACCCGATTCTTAGATATTTACTTGACAAGTTGCATAGGCCCGAGTACCCTCGGTTTACAGTATTTAAGAACTCCTGTCATACAATTCTCCAGTCTCGAAACAGAGGAGTTTACCCAGTCTATCATGACTCTTCTACCATGTGACTTCTCACTCACTTTGGAGGGCTGCCCAGTTACACCTTGTTGCGGCCTCCAAGTCATTCCATGTCTAGCAGAGCCTCCATCGCAGTTCTGTTGAGCATCCGCAGTAGTTCATCCCTCATCCATATTCACTTGATGATCAGTCTTATGTTTCGAATATCATTTTCCCATCATAGTACATCCACTCTGCATCTACTCCACTCCTTTGTACAACAATCCTAATTGTTGTTTTATGATGCATTCACAACCAGGTTCTCGAGGTGCTCAAGCTGTTACAAAAGGGGTTGGACAACATTTCGAAAGCCCAAGGCATCCTAGAGACAAAAGGAAAACTCAAAGCTTTGTTCCTGTTTCGCTAGTTGATATCAAGCATTGCTGCTTGCTTGCCAGACTCCATGAACTTGAATCAAAGCCATCTGAAACATCAGAGAACCAAGAGGTCACCTCGCACAATGGGATTCTCAATGATGATGTTGAAACTGATGATGCTGCATACTTTGATCCAATGGATCTGGACTATGTTTCAAGCGACAAAGAAGACTCAAGTTTACATTGCATGCCAATCAAACAGGATGTCGATATTGCTCCAGACGTTCCTGACAAGAGGCCGTTGAACCTGGCAATCAACGCACCCTTCCCAATCCTTCTGTGCAACGGCTATATACGTTGTGGAAGGCACTGATCCCGACCCTCGTTGCACCCTATCAACATTACACCTCGCAAACATTGGCAAAACTGCTATCCAAACCTCCCATATCCCTTTCATTATGCAAGCAGGCTACTTGCACCAGAAAGAACTCAAGATTACTTTGTCTTTATTATGATCGTAAGTCTCCATCATGTTTCGTCCCTCTCTGTTTGCTTGACTGACCACACATAGATTTTGAAACAACTGAGCTCATCAGCTGCAAGTGTTCCACGATTCCTCAAGTTCTTGTGCACTTCAGGTTATTCCCAACAGCACCCTCTCAGCCTCATATGGCTGTATCCCTTGATTTGCTCTCATTCTATCATGCATTGTTCAAACGGTCGTGCGATGCAATCAATGCGCTTGCATCCGCTCTCCACACGCATTACTCTCGGCGAGGTTTTAGAATTGTGGATAAGAACGTAAGTACAGTTTAATTTCTATATGCTGTGAAGTGAAGGACAGTCTCCAGGGTGAATAAGTCCATGACCCTTTCCGGTGCAGCCTTGGTTCAGCTGTACAGTGGTATGATGTTTTACAGGTGGAAGTCGAATGTCGCATTGAAGCCGCCATTCAAGTCTGTCGTGACTGTGTTGAGGCTGCAAAGTTCTCTCAAAGTTCTATGCTAGGTACCTCTCAGCATCCCTTATCTCTCGCACCTATCACCCTGCAGACATCCACATCCATTGCCAGCGGGATCCCTTCAATGGCCTTGCAAATGCCACTAGTCACTGGTATCTGTGCTTCTATTTTAGTCCAGTGTTGCCCTGCCTGTTTTGGTGGCACATTTTTCGGTCGATCGACCCAAGGGCTTCAAGGAGGCGACATCCACGTGGCCACTGATGGAAACTTCCATCATCACCATCGCCGATCTGCTGGTGACAGTCCACCATTTTACAATCCTGAATATTTCCTCCCCAAGCAGCAAGTGGACGCAATGGGCATGCACATTGCAAAGCAAAGGAAGAAGCCACCACAAGCTTGTGTGTCACCTGTCCCTAATGAAGCTATTGACTCGTGTGAAGCGTCGTATGAACCTGCAGACGGTAAAAAAAAGAAGACGTCCATGGAAAGCTTCGATGATACTGGACTTATGGCATTGATATGTCATCATGATATCCCTCTTTTCTTTGCCAATGTGGATACCCTGGGGGAACAACAAAAATACGCGCTGGCACTCATTGCCCATTTGTTTTCATTCTTGCCCCCACATGCCACAGTGGTCGTCTTCTATGACATTGGTTGTGTGTTAGATCGGATGTTGTCATTTGTAAGTCACTAATGTAATCTTATTGTATTCATTTGCTTATTTGTTGACAGTACAACATCTTCCTAGAGGAGACTGTCAATCACCTATGCTTCGCAACTACTGCCATGCATGCCTATGGTCACGAATGGGCATGTCAGTTAGTATACAACCCTCACTTGACTATTGGGCTAGGACTTTCTGATGGAGAAGGGACCAAACGACAATGGTCTCAACTCATCAAATTGATTGGTATTGAGCACTCATCATCAGTGAGCAGATCACCATGGTTTGTAACTCACCCATTCCTGATGTTGACATTACTCATAGCATCAGCGTCGTATCTGGCTGATCGATTGTCAGTTGGCAGTGATTGGCCATGAGATGTGCACCGACCTTGGGGACTGGATCAAACAACGACTTCGGCGAGGAGTTCAGGGTCAGGGATGGGTAGCGGAACAGCAATTGGAAGACTGCGGTGTTGACGTTCAGGAACTCGAGAAGCAATGGGCTTCCCAAAAGGAATCACAGCTCTCGTTACGCATTCGTACGTCCTTTTGTTTTTAGGTTCAGAAGTTGCTGATCTGGTCATCCAGACACTCCCACGTGTCTCAAGAAAGAGCTAGATACTGTTTTGGCACTACAGGCAGACATTGAATCAACTGATCGTGCAATTCACGCTGTAAAAGTGGCGATTCAGAAGGGTGTAGTTTCTGAGGACACCACGGTAGCGCTGGACAGTCTTGAGCACACTCACTGCTGCCTCTTGACAAAGGTCGACATATTGTATGCATCCCTTAATGTTAGCGAGAAATTTCCTGAGCTTGAAGGTATTCGACTGGACTTTGTGCAAACACTCCTGTTGGCACGCGACCTGAAGATTAACATATGAAAACGTGCCGTTGGAAGCTTTTTCGAATTGGATAAGCTTGACCGAGCTGTAGGAGGAGCTCAGCAGGTGTTAGGCATGTGCCATTCAGTCTCCCGGATACATTTCTGATTTAGCACAGATACAAAGCTTCACTAACAGACTTGTAAAGCGATTTCAAAACGGCAACCCACCCTTATGAATGCTATATGTAAGTTCAACTCATATTGCAAGGAGCTGGAAGAGCTCTATGATCCAGCATAGTTGATCCCCTTACCAACACCACTCCCAACCAAACTCAATGATCTCCGGAATGATCAATTGTTGATGGAAGATGTCTGGATTACCCCAACAGAGGGCCAAATTCCACGCTGGATGGAGGATCAAGCAGTGTGTGATGGCATGCATGCGATGCTGAAGCGCAATCAGTGCCTTGAAGAACAATGCCGCCTGGGCCTCGAAGCAGACAATTTGTGCCACTGGTACAGGGTTGAGCTTGCTACAATTGAACTGGCGATGCACACATCCGAGAGTGAGTCTTCAGGTGCATAGTTTCCAGATAGGTTATGCGTGACAATCTACAGATGATATTTTTTATGTTACCCTGCAACAGCGGCGAGAGGACATTTTGTCTTTGTGCTCTCGATGGTCCAGCCCACTAGTCTCCCCACTCAGATTTGAAGCTCAAACAACTGCAGCCACTGTATTGGCATTTCAGCTGTCAGGCGGCAGTCCTGAGATATCACTATCTTGGGTTAACCTAACCATGGTCAAAACACCTATTCCTGGCAGCACCCAAATCATCTATGGTGATGAAGCCACCAGAGTACGAACCCTGCAAGATGGATTTCCTGGCCTCACATTCAGACCACGTGAGCTTGCCATTCTCGCCAGCCCGACTGCATGCCTTAATGACTGGTGCATTAATGGGTGCATTCCACTTCTTTTCACAGCCATCCAGCCAGACCACGCTTGCCGGATCGCAGTCTTCTCCACACATGAACTCCCCCGTATTAGGTGCAACATCTCTGACCATGACCTCTGAAGAGTTATGTCACAGACAAAATTCTGGATAAAGGATCTTTGGATTATTCCTATTCATTGCTGACTTCTCATGCCGAGAACTTCAGCTCTTTGACAGCCTCGGTCAGCTGAAGCCTTGGGAATCAGATGTCCTGGTAAGGCTTATGTATCACACTTCCCACGTGAATGCTGACCTCCAGGCAGGACATGATGCAATTGATATCTCGCTTATTAGCAGTCACGAAGCGGAGGTATCCCGGTGACGTTCGACTTGACTACAGACCGTGGGCTGCCTGTCCAACTATGGTATGTTCATTAACAATTCATTATTTTCTTACTAAATCCTATTTTGTTGTAGTCCCTTCCCATGCAGGCCAACAGCCACAACTGTGGGGTTTGGGTTCTGGCAGCAGTGGCAGCAGTGTTACGAGGTTTTGATACTACTGGACTTAGGGAGGTGGAGATGGCTGACTTCCGCCATTACCTGCTTTGGCTTGTGCTTGCACTACCTATGTTGTCATAGATCAGTTTTGGAATAATATGTTTCCGGTCACTGAGCGAGTCATTATACTATCCAATAGCATCGTGCAGCACCTGTGCAGCCTTGCAATAATCCGGCTTCCGATCTGTTCTGAAAGAGTTGCTCGTGGATTTTATCGCTGATTGACCACATCGTACCAATGACACCCGATGGTAAAAATGCTTTTTTACTTTTGTTGAATGGATTTATGTCGTGCATGCTTAGCAATAATGTGGTCCCTAAGCACTGAACACACATGGTGACTCAATCAACTTCTCACGCCACTGTCTTCACGTATCATACCCTGGAAACACTTCTCCATCACCTACAGCTGCATAAAACTCGTCCAACTGGCCTGATGTGGTCTGATGACTTGGTGAGTCATGCTAGCATGACTAACGCTTCTAGGTCATTATTTTAGTTGCCCTGGCAACATGGTGGCTTGACGTGGTCAGAAGGTGATCTGGGATGATGGATGGCTTGGACACCCCAGGTACATTGGTCACGGTGTGCTTGCGCTTTCCATACCGACTTGACTTGTATCCAGCTAGCAACTTGAAGGTTGCTTCGACTCATTTTGAGTCGTGGCGTGCTGCACTTGTTGCAGCGCACTTTCCGCAGGCCACCTTAGATGTCATGGTCTACACGAGGTCCTATCTTGCTGTCCTATCTCACCATCTTCTAAGTCTATCACCGTCTGCATATGTCAAGGTTATTTCTCGCTCATTACTTTTCTGTGATCCCCATAGCTTTACTGTACCTGCGGTTAATTTCTGTACTGTCTTTCATACCCGTTGTAGTTTTTCCGTATTCTCATACTTCCATGCCTTGCAGTCTGCACTCCTTGTTCTCAAGTCGATTCATACTCCTCATTGTCGATCCGAAATCAACAAGAGACCACTTGCAGATATATATTTTTCTCCACCATAACAGGAACAAAAAAGCTACACAATGAGGACACCGAGACTCATCAAATGAATTGCACCTTTAATTCGACAGACAGTTGGACAGTTGGTGGCCTTATGGGTCAGGATTGACACTTGGATGACGACTGGGAAATGGGATGGGATGAGGAGTAGGTCTGATGCCAAGTACTGGCTGTGTATTAGAAAGAGCAACGCTTGACTGGCGACTAGGTCCAGGAAGAGGATGAGGGCTCAGATGGAGGCCAGATGGTCCCAAGAAATGATCCCTCCCATCTGCATACATTGCGGGCCCTTCAGTGCGGGGGTAGAACCCCCCATATGGACCACACGAATCCCTGCACGAATCACCTCGAGAAGCGCCTCCATATATATCACCATGGTAACCACTGCCAGTGGGGTTGAGATACATTCCACGCCGCATGCTCATTACTCCGCTTTGTGAAGGGAGTATCCCACCATCATTTCTGTAGTAAGGGAAATATGGCAGCTGTTGAGCTGCCACTGGAGCATGGAAAGCATGAGGTGGGTAACCACCTCCGACCTGTCAGGCATGTTCTGTCCAGCCACCGTAGGTGAGTCCCTCATCGTGAAGGGCAGGGTTCTGCACAAGAAGCAGAGTAGGGACCGTCTGGGGGAAACCTGTGGAATTGGCAAGGGGCAATGCCGTAGTGGTTGCCTCAGCTCCTGCATCTGTCAGCATATGCATGGAAGCTTGCATTGTGGGAACAGGAGGTTGAGCGACAATGGTTGGAGGCACAGAAGTGTGCTGGAGGTCAGCAGCAGGTTGAAGGTCGGCAATTCCATTGGGTTGGGCAGTGGAGGAGCCAACCTCATCAAGGGGGGGTGTAACAGTAGCCGCACCAATGGCAATCTTATTGGGGGATTTGCATGAGGTGCCAAGCTCAGTGAGTGGCATCAAGGACAGGCAGCACTTGGGAGATGGGCTTGATGGTTCAACTGGTTGCTCAATGTTCTCGGGCTCCTTCAGAGTTGATGGTGCAAAGTTTCTGGGCACAGTGCCATGTACCGGTTCTATTGTCAAAGTCATTTATATGCATGAGAATACAAACATCATTTGACACACCTCCATTGTCAAACACATTGTTCTCTCCTCTGCACACCGGATGCACTTGCAAACCAACAATTGGTTGAGCTATTTAATCGTCAATAGGGATCTGAGATTGATTAGCACGGACAATACCTTTCACCGTCTTCATTGATGTTTCTGAATCAGAACTGGATATGTCCACCCACTTGGCACTGTTGGCTTTCTTCCCCCTCTTGGCAGGTCTTTCACGCTCTTTGCCCTTCTTGGATCAAACAAAATCAAGGGCACGAATAGGTTTCTTATTGACACGACTTGTCGCCAGCAGATTCTTGGCCTTATGTTTGCATGACTTAACAACTTTGTGGTAATCTTCTTCCAGGTTTTCTTTGCAGTCGATGGGTAGACATGCATCATTGACAATGCTGACTTCATTGTTGCTTGAATCTCCAAGTACAACAACCTTCTTCTTTCCCTTTACGGCAGCATCAACCTTCTTCTTGGCAGGGATGATACGGGGACCATCATCGCTACCACTGCTAATAATGATTGGATCGTCAGTTGTGGCCTTCGGGACACGTTTTGGTTTGATCCGTGTTGCAGCTGTAGTGGGAGGGAGGCGCTCAGGACCGTCGGCGTCCCAGGTACCATTGCCATACATTTGGAGGGCTTTGGTATTATCACTGTCAAAAAGGGGTGGGGCACCTATAATGACAGGAGCCTCAAACGTCGAGACAGAGCCTGTACGACTTATGAGTAAAGGAATTTTGGGAGAATAAATCATTACTCACATCGCTCGTCCCTACTGGAGAGTCTTGCTACACTGATCTCTCCAGCAAGGAGAGCCTGCTGGAGGCACCGTCACTCAGCGTGACTTAGATTGGCAATCCCTTTCATTCTAGTACCAGCATGGCGAAGCTGCCCAGGCATCAAGACACTGTCTGGCCACCCCTTCATAACAAGTCCTTGCATAGTGAGGAAGGTCAGAAGGGTAGTCCACGGAAAGGTGCTGTGCTTGAACTTGCAAACATCGCCTCCTGCAGACTCTATTATGATGATGAGAAGAATAGCTTGCGAAATGATGACACTCACGGAGAAGCGTCATTATACTGTCCTTGATCTGAGCCATGACAGCATCATTCGTGAGTTCCTCTACTCTGTCCGATGCTGGCAACCTGTTCTCCTTGTTTTTCTTTGATTGATTGTCATCATCACCAAAGGCCTTGTTGACAGTCTCGAGGGAGACATGGTTGCTATGGGGATAACGTTGACATGCATCTTTGATGACCAACATGGCACTGCTTACTAGACATGGGACTTGAGGTGTCCAATCATTGTCTCAGGATTTGCACGGCACCGGGTCTCAAAAAACTGTGATGGACATTAGTACATGTAATATATAATCGAAATGGTCATTCTCACTATTGTGGCACCGCCTGTTGTGTGTGTGAACCCCAATGATGCATCTTCATTGACAACACTGCCACACATGACAATTGCAGCTTCAAACCCATGTTTCGCAGAGTCACTTTCTAGCTAACTTCCATCGTTAGAGCATGATATCAGACAGAATCGTTGAACATACTATGGACACTATTCGCCTCTTCACCTTGTTAAAGGTTTTGTGCACGCTGAGCGATGGTTTGTGGCAAACACTGTATACTATCAACCATATCATGAATCTCCAGAATCACTTTCCAAGTATCAGGGTTGTCTTCTTTGAACTTTGCATATAGTTGACAATGAATGGTTGGAGAAACTGGGAAGAATGAGCAGCAGGACACTGGATTATCAGCACTGAACTTACGGGGACCACATGGCAGAAGGCCAAGTTGTTGTCGCTCTTGTTCTTCATGCCACATGGCATATTTTGTATACTGATTCCAATGGTTAATCCTGCTTATGATGCGTGAGCGACTCTTGTGCCATCCGTCTAAGATCTGCTGTGTGGTGAGATTTGTTTTCTCAACAAGTCGCATGAGGACAGCCTCGAGTTTATCATAACCAGCCATAAGGAGAGCGTTGATGACAGTTGTTCGTCGTCCAGATGTTGGAGTCAAAGGCTTAGCATTGGTAGCACCACTGGATGACGCAGTGCTGAATGCATTGTCCCCTGGGATAGGTGTTGGTGGAATAACATGCATGGCTAGCACAGTCTGCAAGCTGATGTCTGTTGGGGGGCCATCGAGCATAGAAGCATCAGATTGGCTAGCAGGGTCAGGGAGGTTGTTCTTCAGCTGGGAATCTAAAAAAAATGGCAGAGGGTGGCACCACAGAGCTGGCACCATCAGTATTGGTGTTGTCATGGATAGGACATGGCACAAGTGGCTGAAGTGAGTCCTGTTCTGTACCCTCTCGCATGCAAGCATGCCGAAGCTCAGCTTGTTGCACAACGATGTTGTCACGAGCTTTCTTGCTGGCCTTGACATGAGTTCAAAGTTGGGTGGGAGTTTCTAGAGAAGGAGAAGGAGGTCAGCGTCCACCACCAACCTACTCCTCAAGGGAGCTGTCCACTGTCTCTTGTGCGGAGTCATCAAGACGTACCGTGGATGGAGGCAATGGAGATTTTGAGTGACGAGCTATCCTTCGCATGGAAGTATGGATGGTGGTCAAAGCGGGAAGTCAGTCGCATGGTTGATAAGTACTTATAATGTTGGCAGACAAACCTTTGGGTATGCACATGATAAGGACAGACCACACATGAGTATGGATGTTAGCAACATAGTACCTCGCGAGGACTATTCACGAGGTACATGGCAAGGAGATTCACTGTGGAACTGTCTACGGCGTCGTAACGGCTTGGGACAACTGGATGCACCTCACTGACAGATCAAATAGGACCAACGCATCGGCCACAATGTGACTAATTCATCGCTGAACAGAAAACAGTACTTAGCATCATTAAAATGCATAGCTGAGCATACCTTCAGCTACCACGCCACTTCAATAGGAATGGCAGCTACCACTGGATCCCTTGACTGCAGATCTGTGAATGCTCAGGGAGAGGGAACATCTAGCCACTCCAGATAATCAATGATCAGATATATGATGGCGGAACCACAGCAAGGTGGAGGAAAGGATTAGGCAGCTTGCCAGAACAGCATGGAATTTGGAGCCAAACTCATCACAGTGGTGCAGCAGCAGGGATTATGTGAGGTGGCATTGTGCAGTTGCAACCTGCATTTAAAACAACCAAACCCACCAAAGGGTCTAGTGTTTGAGAATGCAAGTACTAGGGGTGGTCAAGTGTGATGGTAGTTTGGGAAAACTCCAGGAGAACAAGACTGGGGTGTCTAGGTCTACTGGTTCTGGTATTTATACTACTAATACATGCGCACGGACCAAGCTATGCTAGATAAGAGCTACATATGCTATAGGCTATGGCTGTACATATGATAAGAGCTATTAGTGCCATAGGTTGATAAGCATACCTGTGCTATGATGTCATAGATCATAGATAAGATCATGTGACTAGTCATGTGATATGCCATGTGTTTGTAGTGGATGCGATACTTGTGTCTTTTCTGGTTGAAACAAAGCCTAGAAAAATAGGGAAAAATAGGGGAAAAATATAGGAATGTAACACTACCCCCCAGCTATAGTCAAGCATCCTGATTGACTCAAGCAGGAGGAGGCTCATCAGGCCAATGCATAGAAGCATGCCAGAGCAACAAGAGACGACGGGTTTGCGGGTCAGGGTCCATTGTGAGCGGCCAGGCGTCACTCATGGGCCAAGGATTATCCCAAGTCCAGTGACCAAGAGGCCATCCATCATCATTGAAGTGACTGGCGAAACCAGGGGCATGGAGAAGACCAAACGGAACAAGGTCCGGATTACCATCGTCGAGTAGAGGATCTCCTGGATCTGATGTATCCAAGCCAGGAATAGAGTCAGTTGACTCATTCTCAGACCAATCTGCATCACCCCAAATGGAGGCTGTATTATGTTCCATGAAGACTTCACTATTGTTATGATAAACCATGTTCCATAGCTGAGTGTTGTGCATAGGCGTATCAAACGCAGGGAGTTCATGCCAAGTAGGTCCAGGGGCACTGGACCAATTTCCGAGAGGATCACCATATATGTCCACAAACTCCAGTTCATCAAAGCATGTGTGGCGAGGGAATGTGCATGGAAGAGGTGTGACATAGCGAAGCCGTCCATAGGGAAAGATATAGGTGAGGAACGAGTAAACTGATGCGAGGATAAGAGCAAAAGTCATTGTGGGAGCAAGGCTCAACCAGAAGTGAGTTGTAAATGCGTTTTTCACCCTGACGACACTCCAGGGCATTTAATCAACATCAAGTCGATCAAATGGAAGACGATTTTCAAATACTTCAGATATGGGCTTGCCACAATGATGGAATAAATCAAAGAATTCAAATGTCGTCATCCTGATGCATCGCGGAGCATTCGGATGAGCGGTGTGGAATTCATTTATTGTAGTCCAAGCATTTCCAAGGTTAGATTCGGGTTCCCAAGTTCGGTCATCCTCTGAATATCCTTGCCAATGAACAAGGAATTCAAGGCGATGTCCTTTCCATCAAGAGTCAACAATGAAGTCAACTTCATATTCAACATCACGTTCCTCTGTGACCTTTACAGGTCCTGGCTGGAAAGTGGGTTGTCCATCAAGATGTTCCTTATAGGGTTTAACGTGAGAGATGTTCACAACCGGGTGAATTCTCATAGATTTCGGCAGTTGCAGTTCAACTGCATTAGGACCGACCAATTTGGTAATTTTGTAAGGTCCTAACCATTTTTCGGAGAGTTTCTTTGAAGCATGGGTTAATTTCAAATGATCCGTGGAGAGCCAAACTTTATCTGAGACAGCATAATCTGGTACAGCAGATCTGTGCTTATCAGCTTGGGTCTTCATACGCGTTTGTGCTTTTTCGAGATTAGATTTTGTTTGTGTGATAACATCAGCAATGGAAGTCACAAACTGTTCTGCAGCTGGTGCTTTCACTATATGTTGTTCAAATCCAATGTGGGGTTCATAAGTTTGAGTAACAGAAAAAGGGGTTTTCTGTGTAGAAGCTTGTCGCTTTGAGTTGTATGAGAACTGAGCAATAGGTAACCAATGAGCCCATTCATCTTGTTTTTCGGAAGTGAATAAGTGAAGGTATTGTTGTAAATCACGATTCATCCGTTCAGTTTGTCCATCAGTCTGAGGGTGAAAGGCAGTTGATAATTTAGGTTGTATTCCTAATCGATGACACAGATCTTGCATTACTTGTGATGCAAATTGTGGTCCTCGATCAGAGACAATGATACATGGAATACCATGTTGTTTCCATACATGGGTCAAATAGAGTTTAGTGGTTTCGAGTGCAGATATGGCTTTATTGGAAGGAATGAATTTGACTTCTTTTGAGAAGCGATCAACAACCACGAGGATTGAGTCAAATCCATTGCAAAGAGGAAGATCAGTCATGAAATCGACAGATAGATCTTGCCAAGGTTTTTCTGGTATAGGCAGGGGAATTAACTTTCCTGCAGGTGCGATATTTTGTCCTTTGAAACGAGCACAGCAAGCACAGCATGAGACATAGTCCTTGACTAATGTGCTCAATCCTGGCCATGTATAGCTACGTTGGATTAATTCCAAGGTTTTCTCTGTTCCGGGATGTCCTGCAAGCGGAGTATCATGATGTAGACATAGAATTTCCATTCTAAGATTGTCAACATCTGGGACGAAGATCTTTCCATTTTGGTCTGCTAGCAATTCTTCTTGCTCCATACAGACTTGGTTATTGTTACGCAGTTTTGATATAGCGGTTTCTTTTAAACACAATGTGGCATTCTTGATTCATTTGCGAATTAAATCAGCATCCATTTCAAGGTAAGTAGTTGTTCTGATTTGTTCTTGTGGAATTATTGTTATTCCTTTATTATCGTCCTCTTTTCCTTCAGCATGATCTTCCCTTCTAGAGAGAGCATCTGCTTTAGCCATAGAGGGTCTGGGTTTAGCCATAGAGGGTCCAGGTTTATGAAGCCATTTAAAGTTGAAGCGAGATAGATATTGAGCCCATTGAGCTTGTCCATGATTAAGATCTTGTCATTTCATGAACCATTGGAGGTTAGCATGATCGTTCCAGATCTCAAACTCATGTTGAGCTCCTTCCAAGTAGTGGCGCCAGAGTTCTAAACTTCTGATGACACTAAGCATTTCTTTATCTGCAATAGGATAATTGCGTTCTTCCGGTGACATAGAATGCGAAGAATAAGCAACTGGATGCCATTTGCCATCAAGTTCAATAGAGAGTACAGCTCCAGTGGCATAATCTGAGGCATCAGTTTCTAGACGGAATATTTTGTTATTGTCCGGGAAAGCAAGAATAGGTGCAGTGGTGAATTTCTGTTTAAGTGTATCAAACACTGTTTGTTGCGAATCAGTCCATTTGAATGGATTATCTTTCTTGGTAAGATCGTTGAGAGGGCGAGCAACCTGTGCATAGCCTTCAATGAATTGGCGATAGAAGTTTGCTAGTCCAAGGAAACTTCGAACTTGTCTAATGGTAGTAGGTGTAGGCCAGTCAAGTACTGCCTTAACCTTGTCTTCATCCATCCAAATACCATTTGGGGTAATGGTCATTCCTAGAAATTCTACTTCTTTGACTCGAAAAGAACATTTTTCTGGTTTAACAAAGAGATCATTTTCTTTAAGGCGACGAAGTACTTCAAGTACGATCTGATCATGTTCTTGTTGATTATCTGTTTTGGTGAAGATCATGAGATCATCAATGTAGACAACACAGACATTGTCCATGTCAGAGAATAGGTCATTCATCATTGTTTGAAATATTGCTGGTGAATTGCATAAGCCAAAGAACATTACCAGAGGTTCAAAGGCTCCTCTATGGCAAATGAAGGCAGCTTTCCATTCGTCTCCATCTTTGATGCGGACATTGTTGTATCCCCATCTAAGATCCATTTTTATAAAGAGTTTTGCTCCTTTTAGCTTGTCTACAAGCTGTGAGATTAAAGGGAGTGGATAATTATTTTTGATCATATGTTCATTTAGATATCGATAATCCTGTACCATTCGCTTTTTACCATCCTTCTTTGGTACAAAGAATATAGGGGAAGTTTGTGGTGATTTTGAAGGTCAAATATAACCTTTTGTGAGTTGATCATCTACGAAGTTACTGACTTCTTGTTGTTCTATGGGAGAAAGGGAAATCAAGCGTCCTTTCTTTGGAACAAAGGTTTCCTTCAAGTCTATGGCATGGTCCCAAGGTTTTCGAATAGGCATATGCTCTGATTCTTTCTTCGAGAATATGTGGAGATATTTGTGATATTCTTTTGGTACGAGATCCGTGGGTGTAGGATCTTTTTTCTTAGGTTGATCAAGTTTTGCAGCATTGATGCATACAAGTAAATCATGTTCTTCCTTCTCAATAGTTTAAGGAATGAGGCGCTGGATCTAGATTGACAGGATGCAGGGCAACATGTCATTCTGACAGTTCCTGTTTCCCAATCAATTTCTGGATTATGTTGCTTTAACCAAGTAAAGCCTAAGATCATTTCGTTCTTTCCTAGATCTGTTACTTCAGCAATTGTTTTTTCATGATGACCAAGATAGTTGATCATGATTTCAGCATAATGGGTTAAATTTCCTGCGGAGTTCCGTGTTCTGTCAACGTTGAACACTGGGATTGGTCAATCTAAGAGTTTAAGAGGAATTTTATTCTTTAGAGCCCAATCATGGTCAATGAACATTGTATTGGCTCCTGAATCCAGTAATGCGCGGGCGGGGACTAAATGTCGTTTGTCAAGAACAATAGAGATTGGCAATGTGATATCCTTGGTAGGATTTCCTCGAATACAAGAGATTTCTGGTTTTGGTAGCATTTCTGCTATTTCTTTTTCAGATAAAAAAGAGTACATCTTGCAGATGTCTAGGCATTTCTGTTCAAGAGTATCTGGAGTTGTATGGAGAGAATTTACTTCAACAATATCTGGGATTTCTAATAGACTCTTAGAGGAGTCAAGCACTGGTGTTGAGTTATCTATAATTTCGGGACTTGTGGATCGAGATGCAGCTTGCTTGCCCAGATCATTCAAACTGCATTGGCTTTTCCCTTATCGGAAGGCATAGCTTGAAATAGAGCTCTGACTTCATCAAAAGTCATTCCTCTAGCTGCACGTGGTAGGGATTCCTGTACTTGTTCCCATGACGTGGCAGGTTCTTGGGTGTTTGTGGCGCAAAGCATTCTTCCTTTGCTGCATGTGGATTTATGTTGTCCTCTGGACCAATTACAATGTGGGCAGTGAGTGGAAGATTTCTTGCAATCTTTAGCGAAGTGCCCTGTGCTTCCACAGTTGAAACAACTAGATGAGGTACTCGGTTTCGAATCTTTTCTCTGAGGTCGACGAGTGAAAGCGATATCGAGGTCTTCTTCTTCTTCTTCTAGAAGGCCAATGTTCATCCTATCATGGCGATTAGATTTTTTTTCTGATTGTCCAAGAATAAGTCCGATGGATTCTTGGATGGTTCCGATCTCAGATATGATTTCAACATAAGGAGCGATCTCATGTTGACACTTCTTTTCTCTGGTAATCTGCACAAGAATAGAAGGTCGCATACTTTTCTCAAGTATGGCACAAGCATGAGCTCCATCGATTCCAGCCATGTTGTACAGGGATTTGAACTTTGTAATGAACAGTCCTGTCTTGAGGTCTCCTTGGTGGAACTTATTGAGCTCTTGTAAGGCCCAATCTTTCTGATTAGCATGGTGAAAGAACTTAGGTAGTTCTTCTTCTAGCTGTGACCATAAATAGATAGGTCCTCAAGCAAGTCGAGTTTTAGCAAATTTTCCTGCAGTGGGTCCTTTGAGTCGAGATAGAACTGCTTGGACTGCAGTGTATGATGTTGGTGGAATGGCTCCTGTAACGACCCTTGTTCCAACTATACCTTACGAAGGAACCTTGTGACATTGTGAGTCTAACCAAAGGTAGGATGTGATATCCTAAAGACAACAGAGGATTTATAGCAATGAGTACAATCAAGTAAGAGGAATATCCAAGTGAATAAGACTAAGGTCTGTACTACTATAAGTACGACTATATATACTATGAGAGACTGTGCACAGACCAAGCTATGCTAAAGGCTATACTGACCATAAGTAGATAATAGTGTGGTCACTGGGTACCATGAGGCGATAAGAGAGATAAGAGAGACTTATGCTATAGGTTCTAGATAAGAGCGGTTATTGCTATTGGTTGATAAGGGAAAGTGAGTCAAGAGGAAAAGCATGAGGCAATGATAAGAATGCAATGTGGTTGCCATGAGGTGCATAGCTGAGATAAGAGATAAGATCATGTGACTAGATCATGTGACTAGATCATGTGATTGCTGTTGATAATGTTGGAACAGTATGTTCGGTATTTCTGTAATAGATTAGCAATGAATAGGAAAGTGAAGTGTAGTAAAATTTCAAGTAATGTCGGCATTCGGGTTGGCAATATGGGCGAGCGTTACAGCTCCTGCATTAAGGCGTAACCAGGCCTGAATTTTAGCCCACCATTCATCAAATTTGGCGCGGCTTCCATCATAGTCTCCGGGATCTGTGAAAACTTCTACTTTTCTGGAGTATCCTCCTCCTGATGCAGCTGCTGTCGTGGCAGCAGTAATGCTTGCTCTAGCAAGATCGTCAACTTGATCTTGTAGATCACTATTTTCTGTGAGAAGAGTGGCGACTCAGGCTTCAAGTCAGCGATGTTCTGTTCCTAGATTTTCGCATGCTTGAAGAGTAGCAGTCATGATGTCTAGTACTGCATTGAATTTTTCTTGATTTTCTGCCATGCTAGCTGGACTAAGAGTTTCGTGGAATGCCTGGAAGGCTTCTACTAAAGGGTTGGCAGACATGACTCAAGCAGGGTAGTTGAAGTTTGATTCTGACGAAGAGGAATTGGCTCGGTCGACTTCTCGTTCTTCAATTCTAGGTGGTGGTACCTGAATAGGTCTTGGTTCTGAGAGTGGTTCTCCTCTTTCGGCAGCTGCTTCTTGTTCTGCGATAGCAGCTAATTGTGCTTGCCTAATGCGTCTCTGGTTTCTTTGATGCAACGTGGAGTTGCAACGACGAAGGTCTTGATTGTGTTCTCTTATAATTTGTCGGTGAACTTCCTCAGTGATTGGTCCAATGTTCTCAGTTCTGACTTCAATATTCTCAGCTGGTAAAGGAGTATGAATGGAATTTTGGTATTCAATATGGACGGAAACGTAAAGGCGTCCTAAGCGCTGAGTGGGGTCTGAGAGTAGGAGGGCAGTAGCCAACAGTACTATCAGGAATGCGGTACCAGCGAGGAAGACGAGGGTTAATAGGAATAGGGGTATCAGATCTCTCTCTAATCTATATTCTTTCCTCGATATGATCACGTGCCTCCTGGACCTGACGTCTGGCCCTCTCAATGCGTCTAGGGTCTTGGGGTTAGTGATTAGCAAGTTGAATGCCCTTGAGTATAAGTCTCTCGATCTGTTGGGCTTCTCTCTCTGCACGTGAACTATGATCCCGATCTCTGTTGTAGACGTCATGCTGGGCTAGTCGTCTGTTAGAAAGGGAATGGTAGATAGGATCCCAGTCAATGGGATCGGATAACTCAGAGGGAGCGCGGAGTGGAGTGCTAGGGTTATATAAATTGGATCCGAGTGGCGGATAAACAATTTCAAGATCTGCAAGGGTAGGGGTTAGACGGATGTCGGGTTCTGCATTTGTTCGTCCTAACTGACCCGGTAAGTCGAATGTGTCGACTGTGGTAGCCCTGTATAGGGTCAAGGGTGCGTCGTCTGGCGCGAGTGTAGTCCTATTGACAAGGGTCCTATATCCCTGGTCTAGACTCGAGCAATAATTGGATAGTTCCGATGCCTATATGGACTCGTCAGTCCTATTCCGTACTTGACTAGTGACTAGTCAATCGGTACCTGTAGGGGTTCTTCCTCTTCTTCTCTCTTTACCTGGACCTCGTAGTCAGAGGGGTTATAGTCGTTCAGGTCATATGAGCCCAAGTGAACTGCTTCTTCCAGTACTAGGTGGAAGACATCCGGGAAGGTGGAGGGTCCTGCTTGTGGAGGGGATGCCGGTGGTGGAAGGCTGGTGCTTCCTGCGACGACTTGGTTCCAGATGTCAGAAACGTAGTAGTAAGGCACTACCAGAGTGCATGGTCAATAGCGTCATGGTATGGCCTATCAATAACCTACTGGTCTAGCAATCAAGTGGTGGTGATGAGGTAAGGGGGTCCCGTTGAAGGTAGCTAGTCTTCGACAGTTAGTATAGTCTTGTTCTAATGAAACGACCAAATCCACCAAAGGGTCTAGTGTTTGAGAATGCAAGTACTAGGGGTGGTCAAGTGTGATGGTAGTTTGGGAAAACTCCAGGAGAACAAGACTGGGGTGTCTAGGTCTACTGGTTCTGGTATTTATACTACTAATACATGCGCACGGACCAAGCTATGCTAGATAAGAGCTACATATGCTATAGGCTATGGCTGTACATATGATAAGAG